>PVHY01010057.1:0-53570 GCA_004024945.1 Uropsilus gracilis
GAGGGATCAATTAATTCACAATTGTGACAAATCAATAAAATGAATTAAAAAAAATAAAGATCACACAATCTTGCCCAAACTAGTTAATCAAAATGTATAATTTTTATCATGCAAGATGTATTATTTTAAACTTGCAGTATTTTAATATTTGTAATTATTTTACACCAAGAAGTGCAGAAAATATAAGATATGATTGACTGACTTCATTCTAAAAGTCAGTTCATTCTAAAAGTCAGTTTCAAAAGAGATAAAAAAGTAGTCCAGTGGCAATCTTTCTTTTTTCAAAATAATGTAATTGAAAACATGCCATCTACTTTTGATAAATGGCAACAAAGTGGGTATTTTAATTTTAGGCCACTATGTGAGATAGTTATTTTTAATATACATGTTAAGAAATTTATGAGCCATTTCCAAATATAGAGAGAAAAGTTTGAGTCAATGAGTAGCTTTTTGTCCCTAAAATACTGATATGTCATAGAAAACAGCAATGATTAGCATATATTTTATAGAAGCATGTTTATAATTTATTTTAATACCCAAGAGATCAACTTCTAATAGACTTATTTGGTCTCTGAATTCAAATATTTCTGTTAATGACAGTATTGTTTGAATACTTGTTCTAAAGTACAGATTACAATATATTCTGCAGAAATTTTCTGCATGGCCATTTTTTGATTAGTCCGACAATCTATATTTTTATTTTTTAATTGCCAAATCCCATCTACCCCCCCATCAAAAATAAGTCAATAGTTGTGATTGTGAAAACTACACATGGAATTTGATATTATGCATATGTATTTTACAGATCTCTCTAAACATATATATGTGTGAATATGTGTGTGTGTGGCTGTGCACAGTTATAGATCATGAATTAAACAGAGTAAGACAGTTATAGTATCAAAATGAAGTAACAGGTGTTTGTTTATTTTGCCATTCCTCAAATAATTTTGGTTGATTTTACTACTTAATTATCTTCTTCAAATCTTTGGAAGCCACTTGTATTTTATCGGAATTTATTTTCTTGTCTTTCTGAGCTCTCAGCAAACACCCATCTGTGGAAGGAGAGAGCTGTGTGAATTGTGTCTGGTACAGGAGAGCGAGCACAGGCTGTGGAATGAGCTGGAACAGATACCTCTCATTCTAACCTAGAAACTTCCTTTACTAATAGGAAATACCTGTTATTAATTGTATTTTTAAACATAATACCTTATATATTGTAAATATTTGCCAAATGTATAAACATACATAAATAAAGGAGAAAGTGGATAAACAAAAGTCTATGTTCACTATTACCAACTGGGACTTTGTCTATTTCTATTTTTATTTGTTTTTTGTTTTTTGTTTTTTTGCTAATATTGATAATGCTTTTAAAAATAACTGTACATTCACTAACTTTTAAATTTAATATGTTAACATTTTTCAGAGACTAATTCAGAGGTTGCAGGTAAAAATCATGATGATGGACTATTAGCAACCTATTATCTTACTATTTGAAGAAGTCATGTTACATAAATTATAACAAATGCAGAAAGAGAAGATTCATAGGCAGTATAATTTGAGAAATATTGTAATATCCAGAAGAAATCACATTGCTTTTATTTAGTTCACCATAAATATTTAGAAAAGTCATACTAAATGAAGTGAATGATCAGCTTATTTTTTCCCTACTTAGGTATTTTATTGTATATTAGATAGAGAGATATAGGATCAATTCCGTCACAAATGTTTATAACCAAAAAATATTTAGATTCTCAACACATTGTGGGTAGGTAATGGAAAGACTAAAGTATGCTCTGTCAGTTGTGAAAAATTTTATGAAAAGTTAATTAAATCGAATCTTACAGTTGGAGATTGATTTTAAATAGACAAGTGGCTAAAGAGATCAGTATTTTGATTGACAGCTTTCTTGACTAAAACACTCATAAAATAATGATGAAAATTCCATAGCAATTTAAAAACCTAGTCAGTGGATAAAATATATAATCAAGTCATGTTTCTTAAATGGACAATTATTATTGCTACCAAGCTTATATCATACCGTTATGGTACACAAATTATATTTGGGAAATACATAGCCATTGTTTCATGTGTGATTAAGATAACTGTTTTTTAAATTTTATTTTGGAATAGGTTATAGCAAAACTAAGTTTATGTGTTTTAACTAATGGACACTATGCAATTTATGTTATTAAAATGTTATCTCATTTAATTACCATAAGTAATAAATACCCACCTTATATTTTTACATAGGTATGCATTTGTAGAATAAATGAAAAATGATCATTAAAAGTTCACTAATAATCTTAACTCTATTGTAGGAAGCATTGAATTCAATCACTGTCAATATTTGGAAATTAGGATCATTTGCTGTTACTAAAAGATCATGACACTACAGTGGAATTCTTCAGAAAGATTTTTCCTAACATGCCTCTTTAAAGATCTTCATTTCACTGTGTGCTAAAATTATACTTTTCTGAAAATTTATGAGGGTCTCATTTTAAAATTTTCTAATCTGTTCTTAAAATATACTGTTGCTCTAACTAAATTATATTAAAATTTACATTATAATCTCATCTGGTCTTTCAAAGAAATGATGAGAACACCTTCAAATTATGAATAACGTACATTTAAACTGCATTATCTAAAATTAAGAAATTATGGTTATAAAGGACAGGAAGTGGTAATACTCCTTTAAAGTATTAAAGGCACTTTAATATTACATTATGGCCTATTTATCAGATTTTTGTCTAAATTCCTAGGAAAAAGTAATGTCTTTCTTATTTTCACAAAATCCTCTTAATACACAGAAACATTTATCTCATGTATTTCAAGATTTTAGAGTGTGCCTTATTATCTTAAATAAAAAGAATCTAATAAGTCATGGTTATTTAGAAATGGAGAAGAAACAGAATTGAAATATTAGTGATTTAAGTTTTTAAATTTACACAAGGTAGAATTTGACTTCAAGAAATAATCTCAAACTAATGAATATAATACATTCGTTCTATATCAGTTTTGGATTAGTCAAGCATAAAATAAAAATTGAAATCGCATTTTCTTGATTTTCAAAGAGAATATGATTAAATTAACATAAAGTTAGGAGTTAAATTAATAATGACCAATGATAAGCTTTGTGGTATTTATAATTAAACACGTTTATTTAATTCTGAGGATCATACTTACTTGTAAAAATAAAATATACTATACATGAAAAATGAAAATATTATATAATTGGTACATCTCTATCATTATATTAAAATATTTGAAAATGCAAGTTCTCTAAGTGCACCTATTTGAAAATAACAATAATGCTTGTATATGCTTGTGTGTTAGATATGCATGTAGGAAAAGTATTATTCATTAGATAAATTGCAATTCCTATGAATATATGACAATGTGCACATTTTCAAACTATTTTATGCTGTATTTATTGCACTATTAATGTCATAAAGCATAGAAAAAATTACAGCACTAAAGGCCATGGCTTGGTGTTGTAATTAAGTTAGAAAAAAATGATGTTTTTGTTTACTTTCCCCTTACTGAAATAAGTTGTCAAAAAAAAAGTATGAAACAAAAGTAGAAAAGAAATTTTTATCTCCTATGAAGCAAGGAAATAAATAATTATAACAAGAGATTATGTATGAATATCTGCTAAGTGATGCAAAATAAAATCCCACAAAAAGGAAGAAGGAAGTATTTATCTGAAAATCTTGATCAAACATAAAAGTTATAAAAAGTCATATAGCAGTTAAAATATAGTAAAATACTACTATGAAATGCACATAAATTATAACTGTGTGACTTCATGTATACTAGTAGAGTGGAAATTTCAAGGAATCAGTCCCCTTATTAAATTGCTATTGAGCTCACAGTAATAGTCAGAAAAAGCTGTTTGAGAACTATAGTGTCTAGTTGAATGTTTTTTGTCTCCAGAGAAGAGTTTGTTGAAGAAAGAAACTGATAAATTTTGCATTTCAGTATTTCATAGAGTGTCTGTAATTCCCCAACTCCCAGTCCATTTAAATAATCCTGTGTATAGCAGATTATATATAGGTGTGATTTGTTGATTCTATAATGGGCTTTATCCTTTTTAAATCAGGGTCATGTGCTTTGATCTATCTGGAAATTCAAAAGCACATAATTTAGCCACTGTGTCAACCCACTGAGCTGAAGTGATTCCCTGGTAGCTATTATAATCTATCAAAAATTGGGCATGGTGGCACGTGCCTGTAATCCCAGATACCTGGGAGGCTGAGACTCAAGGATCACTTGAGTCTGCAGGTTCAAGACTACTCTGGGCAGGATAGCAAAACCTAGTCCCCCGCCCCCCAAATAATCAGTCACAACTTTTTTACAAAAGCCTTTCTTGCGTTGGTGGTATAGTGGTTAGCATAGCTGCCTTCCAAAAGCCTTTCTTATTGAATTTAAACATTCCTGAATATTTCTCTGAGGTCAATGATAGTCCCCAAAGTTAATGAAGACAAAGACTTGGATAAGCACAAACAACAATGAATACAGTCATTGGAAAATATTGTTTGGGATGGACACTAATGGAATGGAGAACTGCAAATTATAACAAATAGTAGCAGCAAATATCTAGAGATCATCTGACTTCCAATGTTACCAAATTATTTTTAAAATGTTCCTTTATTAACAAAAATATTGCATAACATAGAAACAAAAAAGAAAAAAGAACTAAGGGAAGTGAAAAAGTAGATTAAAGAAGCTAAGGGATAACAGTCAAATTATCAATAGATGCCTTTTATGAGCTCCAGAGACAAGAGAGATAAGGATAAAAGCATTTGAAGAAACAATGGCTTGATATTTTCTGTGATTGTCAAAACAGAGTATCTTGATTTTAATGAGAGAAATGATGCAACACACAATAGTGGCATTTAGAAATTCTGGTAACAGCTAATACAATTTTGATATTGCCTTCTAGAATACAACTAAGTCCAAACCCTCTAAGTCAACTGTTTTTTGACAATGGTGCAAAGAACATCAATGGGGGAAAATTTCTTCAATAAACAGTGCAAAATTTGAAACTTCATGCAAAAGAATAAAATTGGAAATTTATCTGATTCCACATATAAGGATTATCTCACCATTGGTCACCAACCTAATTTTAAGAAGTAAAACTGTAAAAAATCATATGAGAAAAGAGGTAAATCTTAAATCTCTTTGATTTAGTAATGGCTTTTTTAGACCTGAAACTAACATACAAGAAGAAAAGTAAAGAGATAATAAGTCAGTTCATAAACATTTAAGTTTTGTACATCAAAAGCATTATCTTTTGTAATATCAAGCACTGGAAAATACAACATGGAGATCTCAACTTTTTAAAGTTCAATGGATGAGAAAATGATATTATCATATGATTCTAAATTTTATTTTCTTGGGCCTTAGAAGACCATGAAGTTAGTTAGCTATTTCCGTTACTGAATAAAGTCAGTGCTTTTGATAAGGTATTGTAATACATTCCTGTTAATTATAGAAACCATACTCTAAAATATCTTCTTTAAAGGCCAGACGACAAAGACTTTATAAGTACTATTCAAATATAGGATAATCTGAATATCCACCAGAGGCAATATCGAAAGCATATCTATCTATATTCAAACTGACTCCTAACATTACTTCTCTTTCAAGTACTTTTTTTGCATAGCTAAATTATGTCTGTATAACAGGCAGTGTAACTCTGACTTTACGGTGTTATTCAGGATTCTCCAAAGAAACAAAATCAATAGGATGTGCTTATATATTCAGAGAGAGAAATTTTATTTAAGGAATTGGCTGACATGATTGTAAAGGTTAGCAAGCCCAAAATTGTCTGACTGGGCCAAAAAGCTGGATATCTTTGGACAGAAATCAATCTGTTTGTCCTAAATCTTAAGCTACCTGGTTGAGGCCCTTTCACTCTATGGAGGGCACCATTTTACTTCAAGTTAGTTAATTTAAAAGTTAATCTTAAGTGTAAAATAACTTCACAGCAATACTCAGACTGCTACTCAACCAAATGTCTAAGGAGCATGCCCAACCAATTTGATATGTAAAATTAACTATACTTATACTTAATACTTAAAAAAATGATAGACTTAAGAACATATTATCTTTTCCTCTAAAACTTTATATGCCAAATTTAATATTCACAAATCTACAAGTGAACCAATTGGTGTTGATAGCACTTTGGTTAGAAATACTAAAGTCAGAGAAAAACACAGGACACCAATGAGAAATAATTAAGTTGTAAAGGAAAAAAAAAGGAATGTTCCAAATTACTAGTAAACAAATTGTATTGGTAACATAAGAGTAAATATGTCCAAAAAAAGTGAATCAAATTAAGTCAATGTTTGTTCTTACTAGGCAGAGTACATGCTGTCAATTTTTATCTTCCTTTATTTCAATGTTATTTATACATTTGTAGCATATAAATGATTTTCTGGATTACACACACACCCACACACAGTGTTGAAAGCAATTGAATTAAGACTTTAGTGCTTAGGTACTTCTGTTCCTTAATAACCATATCAGCTTAGAACAGATGTTACCATCTGTGTTGAAAGCCTCTAGGAAAACTTCAACTTGAGGTTTAAGCTATAAACAAAGGATGACTTATTTTTAAATTAAGGAAATGGAGAAACTGATGAGATAGATAAAACTCATTTAGAATTTGCCAACGTTCCCATCAAATGGCTGTTAATCAAAATTACATATAGAGAATCAACAATGTGAAAAAATTTAGTTACGTTTTAGTTTTATACTCTCTAGTTTGTAATAATTTGCCTTTAGAATTGATTGTTCTCAAATGTTTATTTTCCATTTACATATATGCCACAAAAAATAGGAGAAAATACACACAAGAAAACATGTCCAGTAAGAGGAAAAATACAGTCTGGGTGAGAAGTGATGAAAATACTGAATAAATTGTGACAAATCCTGGGATCATTTATAGGGATCAATTTAAACAGATAATAAAGACATAGAAATTGGGAAGACAAGGTATAAATAAAATATGAAATAGAATCTTTGCTATAGACTTTGTCATAGAATTTCAGAATTATATTGAGTTTGGATGATTTGAAATAGATAATGTAAAATTAAGAACATAACCACACAAGGCAACAATTTGCTCCAAAAACAATCCTTTAGTAAGTGAATGTGATATTAATTCACTTGACAGTGAAAAAATGTTCATAATTACAATAATTAAATAGTGTTGAATTAACCTAAAGATGTCATTAAATTGTATTGAGAGAACAAAGGAAAGTGCTCATGTTTTTATATTTTACATTTTTTGCTGACTCAGTTTTGAAGTAGCATTGTCTTGTGTTATTATCTGTTTCAGGTATGCATCACTGAGAATCAACACGCACATCTCTATATTAATTTCACCACTAGAAATTCATTTCTCCTCCATAAAATTGTCCTCCTTTATCAAATTAATTCCCTTTCCCTCTTTCTTGTGTTTTTAATGAGACATGCAAATGATAGAAAAATCTGTTAACTATTGGAGGAATTCAATATATAATATAATAAAAACAAATTGAGAAATAGTGGTTTAATTTAGTTAAAAGAAAGTCAGTTGTAGCAGAAAGATTGGTAGTGATGCAAGAGCAACTCTGTTAGAAACATGTCTAGGTCAGAGTTTTTAATTTCTTTCTATTATTTTGCAATGACAAATGGGTAGTGGTCTTCATCAAAGTCTTTCATTATGCCTAATCAATCTTTACTAACTTGGTTTTATTTTTCATGTTAAATCCACATTAATGGCTGAAATTATGTAAATTCTCCAGAACCTTCTCTGAATGTTCTAGATAATAATGATCTTACAGGTGACTTACAATTGTTTTTCAATAATTTGCCTTTTAATTAGCTCTATGATAATCACAGAAATCCTTGATTATTTTCAGAGATACTGCAAATCATTCTGTCTTTAGTGTAGATCTCTGGAGAAAAATAAAGGTAGTACTTCAGATTGGAGAATTGTAATCTCTTTCCTAAAATATTTACTAGCATCTTGTATTAAAATTAATGATCTCTTCACATAAGATTTCAAACTGTTTTTTCTCTAAGCAATAAAAACATATATGGCACATACTATATCATTATCTATTACATTTATATTGATAAATATTATTAAATTATTTATAATAATATGTGAAGTCAAGTTAGTATTTAACATCTTATGATAGCATGAAATTTAGCATAAACACAAAATTTGTTGCATTTTTCTTATTACCAAGAATGAGATCATTTTATTTATTTGGCATTGAAGAGAAAAGACAGTTTTGAGTGGCCATTTAAGTTATAAAAGTATGTTCAATATTCAAGTCAGTAGACTACACATTCAATTTATAATGTGTGTCTACAACACTAATCCTGCCTAAAAATACCAGTAGTAAAATAGGACAGTTTTAATTTCCAAATTTAACCCTTCACTCAAAATTCAGATTGCTCATAATTTCAACTCCAAATGAAACACCACCATTAATTTGTACTTTTATGTAGTCACTCAATTATTCTTCCATTGTAATCTTTAATTTTCACTTTTTATTAACTTCGGATGATTGTTATTTTACCTTCTCTACTTTGTAAAATCCAAATTATTTCTTTATTCTAAACAAATATTTGTTGTGTGACTAATTAAGCTAGCATGATCAAATTTTTGAGGCACCTCCCCTCTTTCTGTAAGAATCTGTGGCCTTAATCTGACATCTATCATTTAATTTTCTTAAAAGTTGTGTGAATTAACATACAATAATCCTCTTCAATTCCACTTACTCTTCCATTGATAGGCCTTGTAACTGAACAATAGGGGAGATATTTCTATGATGGGAATTCAAAGATAATACCATTCTCATTTGAGCTTTCAAGTTTCCTTTACATTCTCATTTTCTTTACTCTCCACAGAAATAAAGAATATTACTATTAACCTTATCCTTTAAAAGGAAAAAATATATTTTATTTAAAAGTTCAATTATTTTTAAGTTTTCCTTTACTCCTACAAAGTTATAAATCTATCCAAAACATGAATGTATCAGCATTCATTTGAATTTATTTTATTACTTATTTACCTAAATCTTTTTCAGGATAGTCACCATGAATGATTGCTCCTCTGTTTACTATTAAATAATAATTATTCCTTATAATCTGTATTCATGTGAGAGTTTGCTAGGTTAAATTACAATCTGAGTAATTAAGAGACATTGCTTTGGAAGTCTTTTGGAATTAAAAGATAGTTCATGTTAATTCTGAAACAAAATCACTGAAATCTAAACTTAATAATAGTGTCTAGCTTTATAGCTAGATAAAGTGCTAATTACTAGAAGATTTAACAGCACTACATTCTGTCAAATTCTTCAATGGCTACAAATTCTTGTGAGTAATTTGATAATTTCAGTACAGACAGGTGCACTGAAAAATATTGAGACTCAAATTGCAGTATAGAAACTAAAGAGTTAGTGTAATGCTGAATGCACATAAAGATCGGTTCTGTAAATTTCCCATGAGAGGTGATTCATTACTTTGAAGATGTCAACCAGACAGATGTTACATTCAGTTATTTCCTCTAGTTTTTTCTCATATTTCCCTCTCTTGCCAGTACATGTGAGAAATACAGCTTTTATAGACTAATATTCCATGTAATGTTCATATTTTGCTTGCAGTTTCTAGAGTTTTGAACATGCACACATCTATTTTTGCAAAGAAATGATGACATAATTAATTTTGAATAGTAATGTTCTCTAAGTACTTATACAGTAAATAATCATCTACTATTCAAAGCTGCATATACTTGCAAGTGGAACACATATTTTAAAAATCTTGTCTATGGAACATCAACACATTTAATAAATTATTTTATATGTTAAATCTATATTTTTTAAAATTTCAGTTTTTATTTTATTGTATTAGGTATATTTACTAGATTTATTATAATCCATGCCAAGGATTTTTTACTTTTTCCATAAAAATGCCATTGGGAATTTTTGTAAAGAACTTTATCTTATTTTGTAATTATTCTGACTGAAGTAACATTGCGGTACAACATAGCTTCAGTTGTACTTAAAATCAACATAGTTGATAGGTATCCACTACCAAAGCATCCATAATCCTCCACTATATATAGCTCACTATGTTGTCCCCCATTGTTTTGACCATGCTTTTCTCCTTTTACTCTACTCCACTTCTCCTAGGTACCTCAAATATATGGTCAGCTTTCAAGGGTCAGTTATAAAGTTTTTTTTAATATAATTTTTGTTTGATTTTTCCATACTCCACATATGAATGAAATTTTCTCATATTTATCTTCTTTTGACTTACTTAATGTAGAGTAATCCCTTCCAGTTGCAGTCAAGTTACCACAAATGGTATGAGTTCATCATTTTTGACTGCTGAGAAGTATTTCACCATGTAAAAAATACCATATAGGTGATAGAAATTCCGTTTGTCATGGCAAATGATGTAAATTTCACTGTCTCATGAGAATTTCTCCACCTCTTGAGTTTGATAATTGCTAAAGGACCATGTATTAGAGGACAATTGCTCATAATCTAGAAGTAAAAACAAAACAAATGAAAATAAATATTTTAGATGGGTAAAATATACACATTTGATAAAATGGTGGTCTTCTTGGAAGTCACACAGTCATTCTTAATATTTCTCCCCTTTTCTACCATCATTAAACTTATAAGTCCTTTGATACAGGGGATGGTGATCACTTCATCTTCTGTTCTAAATGAGAATTTGTTGACTAATGAATAACATTTACTAGAATAAAGCAAATTTCCTAGAAATAAAGCAGACATATAAACCAATGAAACATAATATAGAGTTCAGAAATAAACCCATGCATGCAGAGTCAACAGATCTTTGACAAAAGAGGCAAGAACAAATGAAGGAAATGATAGTCTCTTGTTAATGGTGTTGAGAAATATAAAAGAATTAAATACTTACATAAGAAGAATTAAAATGTACCCTTTTCATATATCATATACAGAAATTAATGTAAAATGAATGACTATGAACACAAGAGCATAAATAATAATTCTTCTAAAACAGTGGAAATAAATTCTTGGCAATGGTATTGTAAGCACAAGAACAATATAAACCAATATAAGTACGTCAAACTAAATATTACAGATCCCAGCATCACCTTCACCGTCATCCCTGGGAGAGAGCTCCCACAGCCAGGTTCCTGAGGGAACCCACTCAACCCTTCCCCACCCAGGTAAGATGTCAGAAGTCACTGGCACAGGTGTCGCAAGCGGCATCAGCACAAATTACTAAACTAAACTACAGATCTACTTTCAACCTGGAAAACATTCCCATCAGCATGTCAGCCAACACAAGATCCATGGTTTCACAATATGTAGAACAAGTTAGAAAGCAAAACACAGTAAGGAGAAAAACTTTAGACAGGCAAGCAAACCCTATAAGAAATAATCCATCACCAACAAAGAAAAGACAATCTCCAGAAAACACCAAGGAAAACATTGAAGAAATGATGTGTATCTCAGAAAAAAATTCCAGCTTCAACATGTTAAATTCACTCCAACAATTAAGAGAAGAATTAGGGAAAAAAAGGACAACAGTATGATAGAAGCATTTATTGCACTAAGGGAGGAAGTAGAAACATATAAAAAAGAAAGCATCAATATGTATAACCTAATTAATGAACTGAAGAATGAAAGTGAATCCCTAAAATTGAAATTCAAAGAGACTCAAGATTTAAGGGTTGCAATAGATGAGCTCAAAAATGCACAGAAAAGCCATGGAAGCAGATTAGATGAAATAGAAGAATGAATCAGCACACATGAGGATACAGGAATTAAAGAGGACAAAGCAAGAAAAAGAGAGATAGAAACAAAGAGGCCTGAAGACAAGCTCAGAGATAAGTCAGATTCCTTAAAGAAAAGAAACATGGTGTAATAGGAATCCCAGAAGGAGAGGAGAGAGTCATGGGAACTGAAAGGCTTTTCAATATAATAATAGAGGAGAACTTCCCAAATCTGAAGAAAGAAATGAAAATAGACATACAGGAAGACAAAAGGACAACAAACTACTTTAATGAAAGGAAAGCCACAGCGAGACACATCATCGTAAAACTTCCAAGAACCCAAGATAAGGAGAAAATGATGAGAATGGCTAGAGAAAAGAAACAGATAACTTACAAAGGAAAATCCATTAGACTGACCTCAGATTTTTCTGAAGAGACACTCCAGGCAAGGAGAGAATGGAGTCACATCTACAAAAAACTCCAAGAAAAAATGTGCCAGCCAAGAATACTCTACCCTGCAAAGCTATCCTTCCTCTATGAAGGAAAAAAATAGAACCTTCTCCGACGAGCAAAGTCTCCAGAAATTTGCTACCACTAAACTCCCACTCCAAGAAATTTTGCAGGAGGCCTCAAGATCAAAACCATAAGAAGAACAAATACAAAAAACAAAAACAAAATAAACCCCAAAATGACCACCAGGAAACCGTTAGAATCGCAAATATCAATAATCACCCTAAACGTCAATGGTCTAAACTCAGCAGTCAAAAGACGAAGAGCTGCAGACTGGATCAGAAAACAGAACCCAACATTCTGCTGCCTCCAAGAAACACACCTGATCGCTAAGGATAAGCATAGACTGAAGGTGCAAGGCTGGAAAACTACACTACAAGCAAAAGGCCCCCACAAGAAAGCAGGAGTTGCCATTCTTGTATCAGACAGAGCAGACTTCAAATTAACAAAAGTGACAAAAGATAAAGATGGCCACTACATAATGGTTAAAGGGTCAATCCACCAAAAAGACATAACAGTAATCAACATATACGCACCTAATGAGTAAAACAAAAACTAGTAGAAATGAGATCAAATATTGATGAAAATACATACGTGGTAGGAGATTTTAACACGCCACTCTCAACACAAGATAGATCAACAAAGCAGCAACTACACAAAGAAACAAAAGCTTTAAAGGAAGAGCTAGACCAAATGGACCTAATAGATATATACAGGACACTACACCCCCAAGGAAAAGAATACACTTTTTTTTCCAATGCACACAGTTCATTCTCTAAAATTCAAAATATATTAGGTCACAAGACAAACCTGAACAAGTACACAAAGATTAAAATAATACCAACCTTTTTCTCTGATCATAAAGGCATCAAATAAGAAATCAACAATGAAAAGTGAATAAGGAGAGTAAACACTACATGGAGACTTGAACAACAGGCTTCTGGAAAATCACTGGGTAAAAGAGGAAATCAAAGAAGAAATTAAAACCTACATGGAAGCAAACGACAATGACAACACAATGTTCCAAAATGTGTGGGATGCAGCAAAAGCAGTACTACGAGGAAAGTTCATAGCAATACATGCCCAAATAAAAAGAATTGAAAGAGCCCAAAGGAATACTCTAATCTCCCAACTTGAGGACTTAGAAAAAGAGCAGCAAAAATAGCCAAAACCCAGCAGAAGACAAGAAATAACAAAAATAAAAGCAGAGATTAATGAAATAGAAACCAAAAAGACCATCGAGAAGATAAACAAAACCAAAAGCTGTGTTCTTTGAAAAAATAAATAAAATTGACAAAACCCTTGTAAGGCTTACAAAGAAGAAATGAAACTCAAATAAATAGGATCATAAATGAAAAGGGAGATATCACAACAGACCCAGCAGAAGTCCAAAAGATAATTAGAGACTACTTCGAACATCTATACGCAAACAATACAGCATACTGGAAGAGATGGACAAATTCCTAGAACAATACAGTCATCCAAAATTGAACAAAGAAGAAATAAATAGAAAACTTAAACAGGTCAATCAGAAGCAGTGAAATTGAGGCAGTCATCAGAACTCTCCCTAAAAACAAGAGCCCAGGTCCAGACGGTTTTACAAATGAATTCTACCAAACATTCAAAGAGGAACTAACACCGGTACTATTAAAACTCTTTCAAAAAATTGAGAAAGAAGGAAAGCTACCAAATACCTTCTATGAAGCAAACATTACACTAATTCCAAAACCAAACAAAGATAGTACAAAGAAAGAGAACTACGGACCAATCTCCCTAATGAACACAGATGCAAAAATTCTAAACAAAATCCTGGCAAACCAAATTCAACATTGGTCATAGAAAGGATCATCCATCATGACCAAGTGGGATTCACCCCGGGGGCACAGGGATGGTTCAATATTTGAAAATCAATCAACATAATCCACCACATCAACAAAGAGAAGAACAAAAACCATATGATCATATCAATAGATGCGGAAAAAGCATTCGATAAGGTTCAGCATCCTTTCATGATGAAAACCCTGGAAAAAATTGGTATAAAAGGAACATACCTAAACATAATAAAAGCTATATAGGACAGACCCACAGCAAATATCATCCTCAATGGGGAAAAACTGGAACCATTCCAATTAAGGTCTGGAACCAGGCAAGGATGCCCACTCTCTCCACTCCTTTTCAACATATTTCTGGAAGTCCTAGCTAGGGCAATAAGGCATAGAAAGACATAAGAAGAATCCAAATAGGGAACGAAGAAATAAAGTTATCATTATATACAGATGATATGATACTCTATGTAGAGAACCCAGAAAAATCAACAGAAAAGCTGATTGAAATAATAAACCGATTCAGTAAGGTACCTGGATACAAAATCAACACACAAAAATCAGCAGCATTCATATATGCAAAGAATCAATTAGAAGAAGAAGAAATTAAAAAACACCCCATTTACCATTGCACCAAAGAAAATCAAATACCTGGGCATTAACCTAACAAAAGACATAAAAGACCTATATTAATAAAACTATAAAGCATTTTTAAAAGAAATAGAAGATGATGTTTAAAAATGGAAAGACATTCCCTGTTCATGGATCAGAAAAATCAACATTATCACAATGACAATACTACCAAGGCAATCTACAGATTCAATGCAATTCCATTAAATATCCCAATGAATAAAGATATAGAACAAAAATTATTGAAATTCATATCGAACAACAAAAGAACCCAAATAGTCAAAACCCTTTTGACAAACAGAAGAGAGAATGGAGGTATTACTTTTCCATACTTTGAATTATACTATAAAGCCATAATACTTAAAACAGCATGGTACTGGTACAAAAACAGACAAACAGACCAATGGATCAGAATCAAATACCCAGAAATAAAACCACAATTAATCTTTGACAATGGAGCAAAAAACATACGCTGGAACAAGGAGAGCCTCTTCAGTAAATGAAGCTGGGAAAACTGGATCAAATCTTGTAAAAAAAAAAAAAAAATACACCAGGACAACACCTTCAGACCCTGTACAAAAATTAACTCAAAATGGATAAAGGACCTGGAAGTGAGACCTGCAACCATAAAATACATAGAAGAAAACCTGGGCAAGACCCTTCATGAATTTCACCTCAGAAATCCATTTGGGGAAACAACTATGGTTGGCAAAAAAATGAAGGAAAACATAAACAGCTGGGACTATATAAAATGAAAAAGTTTCTGTTCAGCAAAAGAACAATAAACAAAACAAAAAGAAACCCAATCAACTGGGAGAAAATTTTTGCCCTGCAGACAAGTGACAAGGGTCTGATAACAAAGATCCACAAAGAGCTCCTACAACTCAACAAAAACAAAGCAAAAAACCCACTCAAAAAATAGGGAAAAGATCTGAAAAGACACTTCACCAAAGAGGAGATACAAATAGCTAATAGGCATATGGAAAAATGCTCCACATCACTAATAATCAGGGAAATGCAAATTAGAACCACACTGAGAAAGAATGGCCCATATAAATAAAACAGACAACAACAAATGTTGGTGTGGATGTGGAGAAAAAGGAACTCTCTTACACTGCTGGTGGGAGTACAAACTGGTCCAGCCACTATGGAAGACTGTGTGGAGGACCCTCAAACAATTGAAAGTGGACTTACCATTTGACCCATCAATCCCACTACTAGGAAACTACCCATAGGACATGAAAACATTATTTTAAAAGGACACCTGTACGCACATGTTCATTGCAGCTCTGTTTACAATTACAATTACCATTGTAATTTCCAAATTACAATTTGGAAACAAACCAAATACCCCAAAACAGATCACTGGCTAAAAAAAATGTGGTACATATACACGATGGAATGCTAACGCATCAATCTAGGAGGACAAACACATGTCATTCGCAGCAACCTGGATGGAACTAGAAAGACTCATATTAGCAGAAATAAGTCAAAAAGAAAAAGAGAAGTACAGGATGGTCTCACTTATGTGAGGGATATAGGGGAAAACAAGCAAACAAATGAGAAAAAATGAAAACAACCAATGGGACTGAACCATGGAGCGAGAGAGGAGGAGGAAGAAGGTGGGGGAAGTGAAGAGCACAAAAGATCAGGATGGTTAACAAATGTTAGTGAAGTGGGAAAGCCCTGGAATACTCATTAACGGAATAATGTAATATAAATATAAGTATACATACATATGCAAATTTTTAAAAATTTAAATTAAATTTAAAAAAAAAGAGAAAAAAAAAAAAGGACAGGGTTATTAGGGAATGGAGAAAGAAAAAGAGAGCCATCTGCATAGTGCCAGGCAGGCAGGAGTGCTGCTTCTCCCCAGTGTGGAAATTGTACTGATTTCTTTTTTTTCTTAATTAATTTATTTTTTTATATATGTGTTTCACATCTTTGTATTCCCTGGGGACCACCCACCACCTTCTCTCCCTAACCACTCCCTCCCATCTCCACCCCTCCTAACCTCATCCCTTTTATGGAACTTTCGTGTACATGTCCGGTCTGATTTATCAACCGGAATAAACTTTATAATAATAAAAAAATAGATCTACTTCTTTACTCTTTAAGTCTTTAAAACTTAATAACATCTACATTAGTGTTCCCAAATATCTCTGATGAGACTACATACAATTTGTACTCATCTCTCAAGTAATTTGCTGCCAGAAGAACTGGATTACAAGATCCAACTGTTATATATCCATTCCTGTATGAGTATTACTGACCATTTGCTTGACCCACTTTCCAGAATGATAAGTTCTTGACAGTAAAGTAACCATGGGGGTATATACAAGAAATCATGATGCTGTTGTGTAGTCAGAAAACAGTTTTATTTGAGATTAGGAATAATGATCCAAGGGGGAAGTCCCATAATATGATCCAATACAGTTTGAAAATACAGGAATGTGAACACATCGGACAGATGGTCTGAAGTTAAGTCATTTTTTGTGAAAACTTTGGGTTAGTATATAAGGTCTCTCTGAATGGTGAGCAAATGTCTCCAAAGAAAAGACTATAGCCTGGTGGTCTTCTGTTTAGGCAGTCTGTTTAATTTTCATAGAACTCCTGACGTCAGTTTAGAGGCAAGATGGTCTCTGATTGACTCAAGACAGGCATTTCACAGAGAAGGTAATGGGCAAGAAGTACTTCTATCAAAAGCTACTTTATAAGAACTGAGTGTGTGTGTGTGTGTGTGTGTGTGTGTGTGTGTTTCCCTTTGGAAATTTCTGAGGTAAACTAGAGGGTGGTGCTAAAAATACTTAGTCTTAATTCTTTCCCGGCACAAAATGTTGACTGACTCTAATTTTAAAAGCTTAAGAAAAAAAAAAGTGGTAAAATCTGACTCAGCAGCTTTTACAAGTTTCCCTAGGTGTCAGGGCAGGATTCTAAACTATTGCAAAGAAGCCAAGTAAGATAAAGACTGAATAGTGTCCATTCAAATTAATGACAAAAAAAATCATTGGTGACCTTGGCAACAAAAGCTACATTGGATTGACAGGAAGAGAGCCAGATGACAGTCACATTAAGATATGTGAATGATGAATGAAAAAGCAGAAACAGGAAAGAAAGCACTTTTAAAATGCTACATAGGAAAGCAAAGTTAATGATAGTAACAATTTTCTCAAGTCATAGGGAATATAAGCCATTATATCTATGTTATAGAATTATAATGAGCTATAATTTTGTTCATATTTTTATATTACACTGAACATGTATTGCTTTATAATATAATCAGGAAAAACAAAAGAAACAAAAAATGCATTTAAAAATAAGTATTTAGTTTAAAACTGGCAAATGCTGTAAGACCAGAATGCATCAAGCTCACAATCCAATTTTCAGTACACATCTAAATAAGGTAAACATCTGGATCTCCTCAAGCAAATGGAGAGTTGTGTACTTGGCCCTGTGGCTGTGAAGTAGATCAGTAAATTCATGGAAGAGTTTAAGCTTATACCCTGGAGCTGTTATGGCAAAACTGTACATCTAATTGACAGCTTTCCTGCTGAAAACATCAATAATCTTTCATTGTGGGCGCTAGATCCTAAGCAAGACTCAGAGGACTTATTTCAGTAAGTTATAGTTTTGTAGGTCACCTTTGCAGCAGATTTACATAAGGATCTTATGCTGGAGTGGAAGAGGTGAAAGGGACATGTTTTGGGACATGTTTTTACTTTTTGAAAACGGGTTAAAACTTTGCCTTGCAATACACATGGTGTTAAAAAACAAAACAAAACAAAAAACTGTCTTGTATTATCTCATTTCTCTATCAAAGTGTTACTGATTCAACAAAAAATGGAGCATTGGTTGTTTACTTTTCCATTCTGTGAAAGTGAAACACAATGACAAATTATGAATGCATCAAGCAAGTTATTGATATAAAATATCTTGATAGATTTTTCAATTCTTGTCTTTATTCTAGTGAAAGTGTTTTGAAGATCTACCTCTATTACCATAGGATATCACACATTTGAGTAGTAACTTCCTTTTACTTGAAAGACCAAGATCTACATAGTTCAATATAGTTGTCATGGTATATGCATATGACAATTCAAGTTTAAATTTAATTAAAATTAAGTGAAGAAAATCATTACTCAGTCACTCTTTATATATTCCATGCGTTCAATAGTCAAATATGGTTGATGACTGACATCAACTATACAGAACTTTACAGAACTATATTGAAATCATCATAGGTAGGTCCTTTATATAGCACTGGTATCAATCTAGAACTTTATGGAAGATAACATGTGTTAATTTATTCCAGTTGCTATGTGGAATTAATCACTTTGATATTTAGTGTTTGTTGAAGTAAGACAAAAATATCTATCTAAGATGGAATATTATTCATACAGTAAAAGGAAATTTATCAAGTCACAAAAAGAGGCAAACTTGGATTCATATGTCTGAGAGAAAGAAGTCAGTCTGAAACACATATATAATGTAGCATTCCAACAATATAATAGTCTGTAATTCAACACTAGAGTGAAAGTATAAACAGCCAGTTATGACCAAGGCTTTTGGGAATAGGAGATATTTGAATACATGGAACATAGGAGATTTTTCACTTACTGAGTGTTTTCTACATGATCCTGTAATGGTGATAGATCAGACTTTATCAAAATCCATAGATGTACATAATACAAAGAGAGAATTTTAATATAAAATATGAACCTAAGGCAAAATTAAGTCAATATTAGTAAATAAATTGTAGCAAATGTAACATATTGATACAAGATATCAAAAATAGAGGAAACTGTGATGGCAGAGGAATACTTGGGAATTCCCATTAATATCTACTCAATTTTTGTAAAGCTAAAACCGCTATAATCTATGTCTTAATTTTCAAATAACAATCATTTCACATTTAAACTTGGGTTTTTATAGAATCATATTCAAGATAAATCGTTGAGTTATAGACGATCTGACAGAATGAATTCATAAGGTCATGTTGAAAATAAGGAAAATTAAACAGCTCCTACAAACACTTCAGTAACATACCACCATTTAAAATGTTTGTGGTGGCTTAGAATAATGCTTATGACACATCTTTTAAGATGCTTGTTTCATAATTCCCATTAAGGCCTATATATTCTCTGGCACTTACCTAATCTGTCATCATGGAACATTGTGACATTTAGTCTGTTCTCTTGATACATGACCTATTTGATCTGTACTCTCAAGTGCCCTACCCCATTAGAATTTAGATGGTGTATTTAATCACCATCCTGTACTGACATTTTATTATGCAATTCCAGTGAGCTCTTCTTCCTTCTCTTCAATGAGAAATGTATGAGGTTTTCTAATGGCAGACAATGAAAAGATTATTTATAAATTTTATCTTCAATAGATGACTTCTCTGTTAATACATATTTCATAGTTTATAGCAGGCAATTTACTTTTTCTTGAAGTTCCCTATACTTTCACATTTCAAATTAGTTTGGTGATCTCCCATTTCATGATGTCATAATCCAAAAATTATATATCTGTGGAATGGTATACTGTCAAACATCATCTTTTTCCTCAAATTATGCCTATAGTTTTATTTTACATAGGAATATTTGGTAAAGTGCAGAATTAAGCAATCTATTGCTTAATTATATATATAATTTTCCATTAATTCTATATGCATCAACCCTCACCAGATCAAGGTATAGAACATTTCCTACATTCCATTCATACATATTTTATGATCCTGCCACCTCAGTATAACTCTTTATATCCTCAAATATCAAATAGTTATGCCACTTCATGAAAATAATTAAATGAAATCATAAGATATGAATTATTTTGCATGTGGTTTCTTCAACTCAACGTATTGTTTTTGAAATTTATGGTGTTGTGAAAATTAAAATACTAATGCAAAATCAATAAATATAATATCAAACAATGGTGAATATGTTCATATAAATGTAACAACATCAATTGTATGACTATATCAAGGTCTATTCATTTTTATGTTAGTGGGTATTTTTGCTATTCCATTTTAAAATGATTTGATATAAGTTGGAGTTTGAGTAAAGTTAAAATATTGCTGCTTCTTATGTATTGACTCTTAACTCTTTCTAAACCAATATCATCTCAATTTAAAAAAATACAATTTTTAAAAACAATTTAGCTTCCTGTAAAATCTCTCTTCCCCCTGGTGATGCTAAATAATATTATCTCAGCCTCTGGATAAGTTGAGAAAATATATAAAATACCTACTTGGCCCCCTTTTTCTCATCTTCCCAATAGGACATCATGCATTACTGTGAAGAATACATTGCATAACTCGTTTGTAAGGACAGAAATAGTGAGGCTTATAATGATTAATTAATGCCTAGCTGAACCTATTATATAAGGTTAAACTTTCTATTCTTCAATTCACTTTCTAGATTGGGAAAAAAACAACTATGAGAATGTTGTGCATGAAAAACTCAACAAGTTTGCTTGTGTCCAGTTTGATTACGTTTACCATGTCTCTGTCTGCAATGATAATATAGGTGATTATCACTTCATCATAGACCATGTGCTCAGGCATCTGCTGGAATCTCTATTTCTTCAATAGGAATGCTTTTTCACAGGTAGTTGACATTCTCTTAGCTGCTATTAAATAAGGGGGAGTTGTTGGTTGAAATATAATTATAACATGTTGTATTTTTGTGGTCCTGCATAAGAATTAAATATTTAATTCCTAGATATTAAGGTAATAATTGGAATAACATATACCTTAAGTCATGAGTTTTCCACTGATTTTTTGTCATTTTTTTGAGTCTGAAATGCATGAATTCTATTCATTTTGAACTCATTAATGTTTTTTAAATTATTAATATTAATTTAACTCTTGTAAATTTGTATATATATCTATATTTCTTTAATGGTTATATTTTGGTTGTAATATTTCCTTAAATCCATTAATAAACTTTGGTTTCCTTATATATATCTTTGCATTTTATTCTTATTACTAAGTTTAGATTATATTGCACTGTAATCAAAAGCTATGCTGCCTGTCTTTATTTATGCATTTTTATCTTTGTTTATTTACTGATAATTCCTTCTGGGCAATTTCTTGGTAAATATTGATAACTATTACAAATGAACTAAGACACCAATTTTCACCTGTTAAGGTATTACGTTCATATATATAGTACTTGGTATGTCTTTTTGTGCAAAGGTTTTAATATCTTGATGGTTTCCTGTTAAGAACATTTAAAATTTATTTTGTTTTTGAAATACATATAACATAATTGGTTCATGTTTTTCATAACTGTTTCATGTTTGCAATATTTATACTAAATTATAACTATTTATTTGCAGAATGTTCTTTTTAATACATTGACTTTATATCAACATATAATTGATAATTATTTCAATTTTAAAAATAATATAAATTAAATGATAATTTAATTGCTTCAATAATTATTGAATTAATTGTATTAGTTAATTGTAGATGTCTTTCATCTCTATTAATGGACTTCTTATAAAATGTTGTTGTCAGATAACTGATGTTTGTATGTGGGTATCTTTTTTCATTGCTTTATTGTCAGCCTTTTGGCAGCATGATATTTTACATGTGTATTCCAGAATTATGCTAGACCTGTCATTTAAATGCCAATTGAAATTGAAGCTGAGTAACATTTACTAAATGTATTTGCCCTGTTTATATTAATAATGTACACACTTAAATACATTTCTTCCCTGACTTGTTTTAAGTAGTATACATGCTATGGAAAGGTAACTCCTTAAGAAGGGGTGACCCCATGTTACTGTCCCACATAGTGAAAGGTAGACCTGAGTAGTGAGGGGTGCTAGAGAAGACTTGTGGAAGGATGTTTGGAGAGTATAGTTGAAGGGAATATAGAGGAGAGACATGTAAAAAGACACAGTGCTGAGACCTGTAGAGACTTGAAAAAAAAAAACTGGGAGGAGGCTAAAAATGGTTACATTACCATAAATTGGTATTTTGATTTTTCTTCTTTCACCTCAGACTTACCTGGCTCCTTCTGTCCCTTTTCTGTTTCTTTGCTAGAAGTTGCCTTATATTTCAGCAAAATTTCAGGACTCAGTGGCCTTGCTTTGAGTCAATCCTCTTTAGTTTGTTAGTAGGCTGTGGCCCCCAGTACTGGTGGTGATGCATTAAAATAGCAGTTATTGTTCATTGGTGAGTGAAGACTTGGAGAAGGGAAGTAAAGCCTTCTCATGAGAAAAGATGATTAAAAGATTAGGGAGGGAACAGAGAAAAAGACATGGAAAGAGACAGAAGACAGAACAAGAGAACAGACAAAGAAGGTTCAGAGAGGAGCAACAGGGAGGCTTCCATCCCCAACTCTGGGCTGGTGAGTTGCCCAGGGAAGCATATTGATAAAACTTGTGACTTGTTTGAGCTGTCTTAGAAACATGGTACTTGAAAACTTGATCTAATTTTGAAACTGTGAAGCTTGGAAGTCTTTTGGAGAACTAAGAAGAGTTTGCTGTGTTGCTGATTTTAGTGTGAGATGTCTGAAGTGCTTGCTGTGTTGTATCGAGTGAGTTTTGCTGATACTGGGCCACTTTGGAGTTGGAGCTGAAAGAATGCTGAAGCTGTGCCTTTTGGAGAAAAATTGATGACACCATTCTGATTTTCCTTGTTGGATTAGAATCTCCTGCTTTTGGAGAAGGATCAACGATGCCATCTTGACTTTTTCTGACTTGAAGTGAGTAGAGCTCGTCCTTGAAGAAGTTCTGACAGTGCCATCTTTACTCCTTCATCTGGTTTAAGGTGGGGCAGCACCATTTTGTGGATGCACATGGCTACTTGCAGCCATGTGCTCTTTGGACTAGAGATAGGACTTTGTGATAAGATTACCAAAGGGGTTCCTGTACCCTCAGTGACTTTTGTTTGCTTTGCTCTTTTAATAAGTAAATTTGTTTTTGACTCCCTCTTAAAGTTTATGTGGTCTTGCTACTGCATGCACAGACTGTGAAAAACCTGGTGTGTGGCTGGCTTTAAAGGGCCAGCTTCTCCCCTTTGTAAGTTTTGTTAAGAACCCATTTTGTCTGTTTCATCACCCAATCTATTGAGTATTTACCCACAAGAGGATGGGTAATTTTGAGTGTTTCATTGGGAAACTACTATCCTTTCTTCTCTTTCTATGAACACTAATCTATTAATGTTCTCATATGTAAGAGTGTGTCATGTCTATGCAGCAAATGGCAGAATCTTAGAGCTTGGGGTTCCATGGTACCCTCAATCTGCACACTGACAGGTTCACATGACAGGAGGAGGCTCCTAGTAGAAAAATAAATGTAACCATTACCGCTGTTTGCCTTGTTCTTAATTCTATTAAGGGAAAATAGTCTGAAGTTATGTTAGCCCTCTCAAAGAGACAAACCATATATGATAAAAATATACAACTGCATGCAAGGGAGATGGGGTAAAAATAACAGACTTCAGTTCTTGATGTATTCATTGAGCGGTCAATTCACTGCTAGTATCTTCCTATCCTCAAACTTCCTATACACTTTTTTTTTCAACATCTTTTTTAATGACTCTACACTATCAAGTATATAAAATTGAAATTTTCCCACTGGAACTTGACAAGTTTAAGCTCAATAAAATGTAAATTACTTGATCTGAAATCTATTTCTCCACTGTGTTTCCTCTTAGTGACTGGTACCAAACATTCCACAAACCAGAAGTCACAGCAGCACCATTCCTTGTTGCTTGATGTCATTATCTCCCAGAGCAATTTGCTAATGAGTTCAGTTAATTTTGTTTTCTGCTCATGAAGTCATCCTTTCCTCACATTCTGCCCTTCATTAGTGTAACAGTTTTCTAATTTATCCTCTACTTTACAACTTAGCCCCTTCATATGTATCTGATATGGCTATAAACAAACTTGTTAAAATGCTTCCACTAATTATGCCACTAATGATAATTTTAATATAAATTTCACATTCCTTATCTTAACCACCATTTATTCACAACCTTATCTCTCTTCAACCTTCCTATTTTAAGATCAACTTCATTCCACATGTCAACCCCTCTCCAGTCATTTTGCAGTTTTACTCATCTTTTCAGAATGTTAGACTATTTAACATTACTGCATCTAAACATAAAACAACTCTCTACCTGTATTCTTTGTTAACTCACTTTTTATCTGGTGTCAAAACCCAGCAACACAGTAAATGTAAATGGTCCTGAAACTCTTTTCACAGTTCTTAGATGCTCCTTTTCATTGCCTATGTATCTCTTAATTCACTTTTAAACTGTTATCACCTAATTATTTTTGTGTCCTGTTCTGACTTGGCATCTTTCATCACATTGTAGTCTCAAGCTATTCCTGGAATAATTTCTACCCCCCTTCATATTTATAGAAAATATTAACTACCCAGAAACTTCTGACCACCAAACCAAATTTTCCCAAGTAGTTTTAAAATCTTGTTAAAATACTTCCAAACTTCAGAAATAAATCACTTCAAGTCAGATTATTACTTTACTGGTATAAATTATTGTTTCTTTAGTTCATATTTACAGCAAGAAAAGAATAATATGATAGTCTTATCAAAAATATCATAAGCTGTTTTTCTATATCTGGGGGGAGTCTTCCTTGTTCATAGCAAGCCTCTAAGGTGCTGAAATTGGTACATTCACTATGAGGGTATTCATGATCCCTAACAATCAGAAAGTTAAAATGACATTTTGAAAAAGAAATATTTATTCAATTTTGTGTCTTAAGTTGACATGAAACATCTATTTTAAAAATATTTGCATTTTAATCCCTTTATAAGATACAATTTCTCAGCATAAGCTGATATATCAAGATGTATAGCAAGATAATCATTTGGTTGAGTTTCAGTCATGTGTTTTTGCTCATTATTGCCATGTTACCTGACAGACAAAAAATGCTAGCACTTTTATGTATGTTGAGTTCCATCAAGTAAAAAAAATCGAATATAATTTAAAATTACTTTACTTTTGCCTCGTGATACATCAATATGATTATAAGGCTGCCACGCTGTGAAGAACTGTTTCAGTCAGCACTCTGGAAGAAGAGGGTATTCGTGCAAACTAGCAAACTTTGAGAAGAGTTTAGAAAAGAGATGAAGGGTGGCAAAATGATAAAGTTAGCAAAATGGACAGTATAGGTCTTTAGAGCAGTGAAATTATCCATAGCTCTTAAAGTGCACTGTATTGCAAGAGCACATTTACTCAGAAGGTGAGATTTCTTGTAAGATTCAGGAGACATACAGTGCTAACTAAAATATCGAACAAAAAGGACAAATGCCCCCTCACTCTTTGTTCTGTCCTTAAAATCTTGTGTTTTCTGTTCCACAATCACAACCCAGATAGAAATCCAAGTAGTTTATGTAGATCAATCTTCCAGAGCAGAGAACAGATGGAAAAAGTTGAGAATAAATCTAGAAACACAAAAAGAGAATCTCTAAAATAATTGATGCAATTACTCCTTGGCATTCACCCTGATATTTCATTCTGTTAAATTTTTAATTTTTACAACATAGGAGAACATGAGTCCCCAGCAGCTACCACATCAGGATTTGTCCAAGTCAACTCAAGTTCTACCTGAAACTGAGTATATTATACATCATCATGGTTTCCTGTGCAAGGCAGTAGAGTTAAGGTGATGAGAATAACCTATCATTTTTATAGTATAGTCTTTAACTCTTTAGTTTATCAGAAGAAATGAATTTATAATTAAATCTCTGTGTTATTAAGGCTCTGTTTTCTACCTCTTCACCATCCAGTCAATCTGCTAGATGAACTTTCTAACCAAACGGCGTGAACTTAACCCTATATCTTAGAACTTTTATCCACTGAATTTTACATCAAGTTTTCATTAATCAAGATTATTAAGCAAGAAAGTATTTTTTTATAGATGCCCCAGCAAATACCTAGGGTTTCTCAGACTCTGTTCTGCTTCCTTCCACAGTATATCAGAAACCAAGATTGACTCTTGGGGTCAATTGGCCAGCACATATTTCCATTTTCTTACATCTATTTAACAGCTTGAGTAACTCAGCTCAGACAGAGAATAGTCATATATTTTGAACTCTAAAAATTTCTGAATTTATTTCCATGAAGATGCTTATTGCATTTAAAACCCACTAAGTTAGTGAAGATGAGGTTAAAATTTAAGGTTGAAAAAAAAGAGTTCTTCAAGTATTTTTAAGGGGTGAAAATATAATTGGTGTTGTCACTTCCATCCTTTGGTTGCCAGAAATATACATTCTGATTATGGAAGAGGTATTATATCAGAGGTAGTGTCACAGTGTTCAAGAGAAATTTGTAACACACACTCTTTTTTTTTAACTGTCAATAATTTACTTAGACACAGTTACCTAAGTAAAATTTCCATTATTCAATTTAATACTGTTAACACATTCTTACAATTTATGAAAGCATTACATACACATAAATACATGAATTTTTAATGTATGTATTTTGTTGATGTGATAACAACTACCTGTATAATTGAGCAGCTAAACTTAACAATTTCTTTATCCCATTGTATTAATTTTTCAATTAGCCATTTACAGCAAATTAGCCATTTACAGCAAGTTATAATTTTGGGTTCTAATAATAGAAACTTATTTTCTTACAGTTCTGAATGACAGGGTACTGAAATGAGGTTATTGATAGAACAACATTCTTTTTGGAGACTCTTCCTGTTTCTAGAGGATATAGAGAGCTGTATTCCTAGGCTCATGGTATCTTCCATCTTCAAATTAAGTTAAAAATCACTCTAACCTCTCTCCTCTACTTTTTCATCTTTTTTTCTTCCCATCAAGCTCTTACTTTCTCTTACTAGATATCCTCTATATCTTACTAGAATTCATGAAATCATATTGAACAAACTTGGATAGTTGAGGATATCTTTTCAATCCAAAGATGCTTGAATGGATGTGGAGAGAACACTGCTGGTGGGAATGTAAACTGGTCCAACCTCTATGGAAAGCTGAATGGAGGACCCTCAAATTAATGAAAACGGGACTACCGTATGATCCAGCAATTGCTCTCTTGGGAATTTACCCAAAGGAGACTTCAATGTGGATACAAGGTACAACTGTGCTTGGATGTTTATTGTAGCACTATTTATAATTGCAAGGACATGGAAGTAACCAAAATGTCTGAAAACAGATGAGTGGATGAAAAAAAATGTGGTATAATATATATATATATATATATATATATATATATATATATATATACACACAATGGAATATTACTCATCAATTAAAAATGACAAAATGGACGATTTTATGGTAACATGGATGGACTTAGAAGAATTCATATTAGCAGAAACAAGTCAAAAATAAAGAGACAGAAACCAAATGGTTTCACTACAACTTGGGACATGGGAAAGATAAACAAAAATCCATGAAGAAAAGTCAAAACAAGCCAACAATCAAATTGAAGTACACAATTTGGGAGGGTGGAACAGGGTGGGAAGGGTCAGGGAAGGTGAACCCCAGAGATCACAGAGATGTGAAGTTTATATATAACTAAATTATTTAAATAAAAAAACAAAGATGCTTGAATGGACTAGATCTGCAGTCTTCTGTTTTTTTTTTTTATTTGTCATATAAAGTAGCATTCATATTCAAAGTGCATTGTGATCCAGGTAGCATTTCAAGTAGAGAAAAAATAGATACAGAAAAGGCCATGGCCTTATTCTTAAATCCTATTATTGGGGTTCCTACTCTCTCATTGGGTTTGTCAAGACTCCATAAAAATTATCTCTCTGACACAGACATTGTTAAAAACAATAGATTTCTAGCCATAAAACCCAGTAGCAAAGCAGTTTGCACAACAACCTGGTTCTATGACAGGGCCCTTCTTGATCTGGGTTCAATTCAAAACAATTAGCCTTTTAAATTAGCCAGGATATGAACTAGAATAGTATGTACAAAAGTGGTATATACTGCCTTCAAAAATCCATAATCACAACCTAAAAAATATGTGCTTATAGCAGTTACTGAAGCATGCAATATTTCTTTCTAACAACAGTATTAAAAAATATGTGCCAAATCAATTGATTCCAATATATTTCATCAATTTTATAGAACACTGAATACAAAGAGATTTATTTATCACTCTTCAGCAACTCTGTTTTTATGAAGGATATAGGTTGCTTGCTACTTACTAGGTATCTATTTAAGAATGATCATATAAGGAATAATATAATGTATTGTATTCTATACACTATCAACACAATGCATGTCCCTAGCCCACAATATTATATAACAAAGAACTAGAAATTGACATAGCTCTGAAACAGGACAAGAAAGATAGACTATTGTATTTATCATGTGGCAGAAAACTGCTTATGTTAGCCTTTGCTGGTAGAGATAGGGGGAAAACACATTTCTATTTCAATAGCTGCATACCAGGTGTCAGGGTCTGTGTTAATTTTCTCCAGGGGAGACACCATATCTGGAAATGCAGCTGTGATTGGATTCACTGCCAAATTATGTGGGTGATAATCGACTGTCATTCTCTTTGACACATCTGGCTTTACACTGTCCAAATACACATATTAAATGGGAATGTGCTAGGAATTTACACTCTTGCATATATCAAGTCATGGATAGTAGTCCTAATCTATTTAGTTCCTCTGTGGGAATATTTATTTTATTTTACAAATCAGGGTTGGGCAGACACAATTCTAATGGCTTCTACTTGGCCTTCTTACCACAACTATCTTCTATCCATAGGTCAAACAATCAATGGAAGAATTTTGATAGTTGTTTTTCAGGTCTTTACCCTCAATATATGTGGCTTGAGAGAAATAGCTACAGAATAGTTTTAAGGTTCTGCTGGAGGTGAAGTGGGGCAAGATTTCATTTATCACTGACCCTCCAAAAGTGTCCCAATTCATAACTAGTTTTTAGTAATAGCTTGAAATTAATAGACAATGATCCTTAAAATACTTGGTATTTCCCTTCTTCCTGAGAAGGTTTGAAGGAAAATTCTATTCATGCAATTAAATTGGCTTTCCCTCAATGAAGATCTCAATAAAGATCTACGAATTTTCATTATTTTTGAAGTAAATTGAAAAGTTATGAATCTGTACTGTAATAGTTTATATTATGTTTTTACCTATAAGGTGTATTTTTCTTACATATGTCAATATATACTATATTAACTTGGTAATATTCATTTTTAAAACCCCAACAGGTAAATTACCCATTGACCTACCTTTGAAGATTGATTAAATAAATTAACCATAGTATGTGATTTATGGTTGTAATTATGGTTAACATGACTCTGAGGGTTAAAGACTATGACCTGGCCTCTATTATTAGCCCCATCATTCCCATTGAGATTAAGCAATCCAATTTCACGACTTCACTATAACATCTCTTACAATCACAGAATTAAATTGACATTGACTCATTTGAGGGTTCTAGTAAATGTCTAGATAGAACATTTCTACATCTTTGATAGTTGAGGATAAGCTTTTTCAGGAAAGTGCTCTCTCTCATCATGTGAAGAAAGGCTGGTTAAGAAGATTACATATAATGAACTCATACAAATATCTTCATCAATAGCAAACTCTGAGCCAAGTGCATTATAGTATAAAAATAGTCAATTGAACTGCAATCTTATTAATTATTGACCATTACTGAAAGCAGGATTTATTTGCTCAATTTAGCAGATTTCAAAGTTTCAAACATTTGAACCTTTGCATTAAACAACGAATTCCAAGTGAAAATTCTATTTTTCTGTCTACCAATTAATCATCCATTGTATAAAGCTCTTAGAATTTTCTGACACTAAACTCTTAAAAGGAGAGATGCAGTGCATCCACATCATAAAATTGTTGGTGTGTAAGGGTGATGTCCCATTCTATTATGATAGGCCTTCAGCTTGGTTTTTATTCATTTTTCAAAGCATCTCTATATATCTTATATAGTCTTTTTGGTTTTTGTTGCTTATTTATTTTTGATGTGAACTTGACTCCATTTTGAGACCCTGCCTAGAGACAAATCAACTCTGCTCTGTCAATAGCTAGTTTAATAAAAAAGCAACACTTGTTTGATTATCACAATGCAAATCATTACAAACACACTCTAATTACCCTGGTCATTGCCCAAGAATACAAAAACATTCAAATAAAAAAAATCCTTAAATATCTAGGACAAAACCTCTTTAGTTCCACTCATATATACCTTATTCCCATGGTTTACTATTATCCTGTCACCAAATGCAAAATTTTGCATGGTCCAGCCTGACAGTGCTTTCCAGATCAGAATTCTGTCTCTCATCTAACTCTATGTGTTTGTGTGTTTTTCCATAAAAAAAAATAAACTAAGTAAACACTGTTGTTATGAGCAGAATGGTGTGGACACCACCACTGTCTCTAAAATGCTTTCTGAGTGTACAGCTGCTATATATTGCATACACATACAAATAACCTGGAGAGAGAGCTGACGGTGGGAATTTGAAGAGGAACTCACTCTCACACCTTGTTGCTTATGCCTTGTCTTTTATGGTTGCCACATCTCATTATTACAAATTTCCTGAATGTAGAAAATTCAAAATGAACAGAGATAATTTCTAAATTACAGGTACTATCCAGTGAGGTTGGGGTATAGACCTCTTACACCTCAATTTTTGGGATCTGCTCCAGTAAGTTTTTGTCAAAACCTGTGTTTCACAGAACTATATTACAGGGACTTCCCTGTCTTTGTTGTTGTATTTTTTTATTATTATTTGGGGAAGAACTGTGGATAATCCATATGTTTCCCAGTGACCCCATAGAAGAATATGGTTGGTTGGGCTCCCCAGGGATAGAGAAATGATACCATGTTCTCACTGGTGATGATGCTCAGGTACAAAGAAAAGATATCTGTATTCTTTGTTGCTAGATACCTTGCTGCTGTCACCAAAATAGAGGATTCCAGGTGGTACTGAGGGTTACTCCTTTGGAGAACCAGTAGCTCTGTGTAATTCAAAGTGGGTCTCTGGAGCAAGAGAATTACCTTACTTTGTTTCTTTCACCCCATCTTGTGAGAAAATTATTCAATTGCTTAACAATTCAAGATCCTTAGTCAATTTTCTTAAGCCTTGGTATGTGCTTGTGCATGTCAAAATGCAAAGGTACTGAAACTTCAGATAGAGGACCCTATTATAGTCTGCCAAGTCAAAAATCTTAATTTTTGACTAATTTTTTACCTGTGAGGTGAATTAGGAAGCTTTAGAATGAAGGAGCTAATTGGACTAAACTCTCTCTTCTTCCCCCACCCTTTTCCTATAATCATAGCAAGTTCTATATAAGGAATTATTTTTTAAACTCCCAAAATTCCATATGAAATAAACTTAAACATGTTAAGAATTTTTTAATAATTGAAAATAAATTGTGTATATATATATAATTGGACAAACACAGAAATTCAAACTTTACTAAAATAATTTATATAGCATAAGAAATATATATATAGTTGATTGACTTGTGTATCTACAACAGTGTTCTAAAATTTCATATAACATGTTCAAATGCAGCAACTGACAAAACTTCCTGAGTTAATCAATACTGGCATTTAAATTAGATATGCCTGAAGATATCATTAAATTCAAACATGGTGTCTTCTGCATTTTGAATATAGTAATTAAATATAGCAGGGAAAAATTTAGTGCAACTCATCTTAACTGTAGCATTGCCTAATTTCCTATAGTCAAAGCCCATTGCCAATTTTATTCCATATCGGAACTAAACAAATTATAATTGCATTAAGTCTTTAACAATTGCAAATTGATTTCCACAAAATGAGATCCCATGGACATCCTATTCAAACTAGTAAAGATGGCTCAATGTAAGTTAAAATAATACCTTGAAATATTAAATTTACTATATATGATGTGATGAATGAAATAGGTGATAATCCTCACCACATACCAAACTGACAGTACAATACTGCCTGTGCTGAACTTAGGAGATGGTATCTAAGAGTAGATTAAAGTAAGCTTAATGAGTTAATTTCATTCATTAAGAACCCAAAAACCAACACTAACTTTATAAAAGCTATTGACTCTATGCAACATTTTAACTGCACCTTTCTTCACAAGCACAAGCATATTATTACATTGATAATATCTTGCTCCAAAGAGTTTCATTTGACATAGTTATTAAGGATTTATATGTTCAACAGCTTGTAGTCTTTTTTGAGATCATACAAATTTTCCATAATCTTATGGATGTTACTATTTTCAAACCATCCCATTAAAAATGGAACTCTTCCAACAAAAGATCTGAAATCTGTTCAAACTAAATACACCCATTAGCGCTCCCACCCTGAGGATTCTTGACTACAGAGATGTTAGTTTTGGGGTCTTCTAAGAAGGTAGTAAGTTGTTCGTTAAATTTTGACTACTAAGACTACAGAGAGTTCCAGTTATAGCACTTCTTAGTTGGTGCAAACTGAACTCTTCTGCAACTAGAGATAGATCCAGAACCTGTGAGCCTAAGCACTTATCTACCCTTATGCCTTGGGTCATAGAATAGTACCCCATAAGTTTAGTTTCAAGGTTAGCAAGACCTCCTTCATTCAGAATGGAACCAAATGTGAAATTTCTGACATTTTCTACTTGCACAAGGGGATGTTCTCTTCTGTTCTCTGTCTCTAGCAAGATGCCATATCCTGGAGTGTGGGGGTTGTAAATGGAGGGTGATGTGCTCCAGATCTATATACCCATGGCTACCTGGGTGGCTCCTTGAGACTTAACTGGGTCAACAACAATGAGGTTTCCTGGGTTGTGTCAATGGAATTACCACCAATATAAAAGTGATGGCACTAAGTATAATGTAGTTGTACTACAGACCTTAACCAGTATGTTCTAATCTCAAACTCGGTACTACTGGCTGAACTTCAGGCAGTTATTTTAACACTGACTATCAGCAAATAGTTTTAACTGCATATTTTTTACAAACTCTTAGGCTGCTGCCCAAAATTGTTCCCTTCAGATAATAAACTCTGGGAATCTTTTGTCCCACAGATGTTCAAAATATAAATCAAGACTACAATTCTCTAACCACTATGGAAACAATAAAGTCTCACAAGATACTTTCAGACACTGTTAATAGTAACCAAGACACACATATTTCACTCCTCCTAATCATAATGCTGTGTTCTTTATGAAGCATTCATCTCCCCAATAGATCCCAGGCAACCAGATTAATTGAAGGACACAAAGATTTCTTTAAGGAGCCCCTTTTAAAATTCCAGACTGACATTGGGTTCCTAAATGAGTCTCTATCTTGTTCAAGGCCTTAATCCTCTTAATTCAAGTTCCCCTGAATGAATCATCATTTATAACTATAAAGATACATTTTCTCATGATCTTGCCTCTATTGGAAAGGGTTGTAATGCACTGCTGTGTATAAAGACTGATTAAATATGAAGCTATTTGATCATGTCTCCCTCATTTTTTATGGCATTTTCATGCTGCTTTTAGCCCAGATAGCTGGAGGTCAAGTCAAAGGTGTGTATGCTCCTGGGACCCATTATCCTGAGTCAGTTCATTTGGTTTGGAACCTATTCATACCTAAATTTCAACCACCTAAAATAATTCCTCAGTACTGGGTTTTAAGTTGTGGGTAATTAATCCTGGCTCTCTCAGAGATCCCTTCCAGGAAATTAGTTCTACAGAGTCATTCCCACAGAGAGTATATACTACCAAAATAAGAGAGACTTAAAAAACTACTAATATAAATCAAAATCACATTTAGAAAAAATAATAAAACCAACACCATATTCCATAATTATAGAACCACCCAATTTTCCTTGGTAATAATATGCACCAGAGAAAATCAGCATCAGATAATATCAGGGTCATATATATCGAGGAACTTCAAAATGGCCTTCAGCAATAGATTCAGAAGTTACTTTTAAATATATTATAGTACCTACTAACTGTACTATTGTAACAATTTTATGGGCATTCAATTTTTTAATTTTTGTGTTATATACTTTAGATCTCAGTATACAAAGAAAAATTCTGCCGGGCACGGTGGCTCGTGCCTGTAAGCTTCAGCCTATGAAGCGGCCGGGGCTAGGGATCGAGGTTCAAGTCCCGCCTGGGGCCCATAGCGAGACTTAGTTTCAAAAAAATACCTGGGCGTGGTGGTGCGCACCTGTCATCCCAGCTACCTGGGAAGCTGAGGCTGGGGATTGCTTGAGTCTGTGGTACCCTGGGCAACGAGAGCCTGGGGTTCCATGGGCAAAAAGAGCGAGACCTAGTCTCAAAAAAAAAAATACAAAGAAAAATTCTGCTCTAAACATATAAGACATTTCCTTGAAATGAGTTTTCTGTCATGATTGTTAGCAAGTTCTCCTTATAACAAATACTGATTTATGATCATTTCACTCCTTGCATCAAAACATAGCTCAACTCATAGTTCTATAGACTAAAATCCTTAAATTTGCTTTTTATCTATAAAGCCACTTGAGAAAGCTTATTCTTATCATGTGTACTTAGAATCAAAATAAAAGTATACTCACACTTATAAACAATGTATTAATTATCATAACAGCATTGTAATTTTAAGGTAAGAATTTCATAGTAATATGTTAATAGAAAGTTGTCAGTTAACAAGGACTAAAGTTCATCAACTTTTAAAATTTCTGGGAATAGAGCTGTAATGTCTCTTCCACAATTCAAGAATAAATCATTTCTAAAAAGATTCTAATGAGCCTTAACTTGAATGCTGCTTTGAATTTGCAGGATGGTCATTTGCCTTGTAAATAGATGAAACAAAATCTATGAATGCAAAATGAAGAAAACTTGCTGCAAGCATCTTAATGAAAAACTGTGGTCTTGAGTAGAGAGTGATAACTATCTTTGTTCTTTGTGAGAAACAAAAACAAATTTACACTGTAAATTAAATAAGGCAGCAGAAAATTGATGTAAGCCTTTGTAATGCAAATCCTAGTGAAAATGATGTGGGTAATCTAAGGAATGTGATAGCATCACCACTAAAGCATCTCTTTTGAGGCACTTAACAAATGCAAAATTACCAATTTTGTACAATTATACTCTGCATTTTCAAATGTGGCAGACAATGCTTTTCTTCAGCAGAAGTGTCTTAAATGACATGTGTCCACATGCAGTATAAAAACATCACCTTTGTGACATCACCTAGGACTTCAGGGAAAAAGCAATACCAATTGTAGTTCCAAATAACTATCCATGAAAAAACATTTTAAAAACAAAGTTTATTCAAAGAAATGCTAGGCTTATAGAATCATTTCTTTTATTGGTAGGCATTATATTTACATAAGAACTTGCTGATATTCAGTCCCAGCATTTGTCTTAGTTTGAGTAAAAAGTTGAGATAGGCAGAATTAGAAAATGATTTTCTGTGGTCCCTAACTTTAGAGAAGCCATCCTCCTTTGGAGAGAAGGGGAACCTATAAATGGGATAGAATTTCATTTCCAGGAGTAGATTACTAAAGAGCTAAATGTTTGTTGAGCATATGGAGACTCTTTTGAGTGGGCATGAATAATCATCTTAAAAATTGGTATCAAGAGATTTTTTCTGCCAAGGGAAGAAACACAATTCTTTGATGTGAGTGATGGATAGAACTCCACATAAGGAAATTAATTCTTCCAGCAAGCAGAAAGAACATGGAAGAAGACTAGAGTTTCAAATTAAACTGCAGCCCCACGTGGTGCCTCGCTGTTAGTCTAGTGTGAATCTGTATCAGGGCCCCTGTTTATACATGCCTTTGACCCCTGATACACAGAAACTATAAGTTGGCAAAACACATGATATTCTTTGTCTGCTAAATAGATAGTAACTTGCCATAAAACACTAGAAAAATAATATAACATACAATAGTTTTATAAAAATGATAACTAACAATCTCCAATGGTTGATAATTATACCAATTTCTCCTTAGAGTATTTATATAACACTTTTAAAAGTTACAGTGCTAAGAAAAATAATAGAGAAGTAAAGGAAACAAGCTATAAAAGCAATAGGAAACTGTGAAATGTATGTCAAACTGAAGTGTAAGTTCTACCCCAACAATTGTCAATGATATGAAATGTGACCAAATGTTACATTTTTTGAAAATGTACATAAAATTCTGTGCTATATTTTAATGTGTAATTTGTTGGCAACAATAAGTCACCCCTCCCTAAAAAACAGAAACAAACAAACCAAAAAAAAACCCCACAAAAAAAAAAAACAAAAACATCAGAGTGATCAATCTAAAGAAGTCAACAGGACATCATTTGTGACCTACAGTATAAATTTGTATAATACATATAATTGCGTTAGTTCCTATTTCAAAGATCATACTGTAAATGCTTCTTCCTCTATAAATTCTTCTACTTTCCATCTCATTACTTTTTCCCCTACATCATTTTATAAAATAAAAGCTCTGACCCCAGGGAGAGATAGGACAGGTAAACAAAACCCCTGGAAAAGGACTAGGAATATTCTGAGAAGGACCATTAGAAATAATAAACTTCAAAACTACTCTCTGACTCTAGCCCAGTGGGAGATGCTGGGGACTTTCCCACCTGGACAGAGCAAACAAAGGACATTAACATAACATAACAAAGAACAAGTTCATGAGCTCACTTTACCTGGCTCCACACGTTTGCCTGCTTCTCCAGCAAGAACAGGGCAAGCTTCACCATGTGTTCAGTTCTCTGTCCTCCTCATTACGACTTCAGTCAATCACAATCAGGACTGGCAGGACTAATTATTCATGGAAAGTCTTGAAAACATGTACCCTAGATAGCAATGTTGTTAATTTTACCCTTACCTACACACTCTGTCAGGAAGATCTGCCTTGACAAGAAGACAAAAATATGGTATGTGGAATATAGAGAAATAAAACAATATATCATATAAAACCAAATCAATAACAAACCCTAGGCATCTCAGTTTAGAATTGAGATGACCAAAGGGAAGGAGAGAAGGGAATGGTGAGAAGTAGGTATAGCACACTCAGGTGGAAGCCTACAGCACCTTGGTGGTGGGTGTGATATGGCAACTCACACCAGAAGGATGTGACCCTACTCCTCTCAGACATATGGTATTGTTAGTCAATGCTATCTCAACAATAATAACCATAATAATATATAATATCTGTTATTATCTACTATATATTGTTACTATATATTAATATATTACCGATTATATATAGTTCATTCCTAAGAAGTTTATGTAAGCTGGGGACTTTTTAAAAATTGATATATATTTATATTATATATATATGAATGGAATTTATATAGACAACAAATGTAGATAAGAATTATAGGGGGGAAAGTGATAAAATTATGGAGAAAAAGCAAGATTACAGATGCCTGGTGAGATGGAGCAATTCTGTATACACATACTTTATTTCAGGCAGTTTAGTTACCTCCTAAAGCAACAAGGATAAAAAGGATATGACGTTTAGTCTCAAACCGTTTATCATTTGGAAAAGGCCGACATACCGGGAATTGTGCAACATTCTAATAAGGGTTTATGATGCATGACAACAAATAATATTATGTGGGATATTAAGGAAATGTGTAAGAATGCTAAAAATTGACTTTGAAAATTCCTAGAACATACAAAAACTGTGTATTGTTAAACACTTTGAAATTCTTACAGGATTTCAACTAAATGAACTCTAAATGCCCTTCTACCCCTCTAAAATCCTGTCATTTAAAGTGAAGATCCCACATAATGCCATTGAAATATCTTTACCAAATTCTGAACGCAAATTCACACCTGTTAAATTTGAGATGCTTCAAATTTAAACTTCGCATAGAAACTTTGGAAAAACAATTTTTCCCATTTTCAGGAAAAGTCAACCTTCTAAAGATGAATTTTGCAACATTTCCAGATAGATGACAAATTTAAAAATCTCATGTTCAGATTTAATAGGCAACAGGTGTAAACTGAGATGGCACAAACAAGTTCAACCACAGTTGGAGCCCCACCTGGAATCAGGAACATTAAAACTGTGCTTAGGGAGAACAGGAAGGATCTATGTTAGGAGAGTTAATAGTCACTTCAAGAAGATCCCACTCAAGAAGAAAACCATCCCCATAGGATGGAGTTAAGACTGGGTGAAAATTTATAGAGTAGGCAAAGTGCTTGTCCAGAGTGACCTAAATCTCTTGCATTTTAGAAAGGTTTAGCAAAATAAAATTTATGAAAATAAGTTCAAGGTGTCACTTTGAATATCAAGGACCATGCCTATTGGTGACTCATGAGGTAATCAGAGGGGAATACAGGGCAGCAGCAATGTAAGCAAGCTCTCATCTCCCAGTTTTGTTTTTTTATGACAGAAGCCATGGCTACACAAAGATCAATGCTACAAAGTAAAATCCTCTATTTTAGCAAATGAGGAGGCAGACAGAGAGTGGCAAAATTTGAAAACTTTCTTGTCCAACTGCACTTTTTCCTAGGCAACCCCTTTAAATAACCCAGGAAAATTTAACTTATTCAAATATGAGTGATAAAATGTAGCAAGACTTCAAGAGTTAAGTGGAAAAGATTTAGTGGGAAACATTTGCAGTGTGAACTCATTTTTTTTTTTGCCCCTACACTAGCCCTTCAAACTTTAAAGATTTTTTTTAATATGTTCCTTGCTAGAAACCAGAGGACATATTTTCAATCTGTGTTTAACAGTAAATTAATTTGCAAGTTAGGTGACTGGCAATCACAAAATTCTTTTCTTTCAAGTAATTCTATAGTAAAGTGTGCTCATGCTAAATGTTCTCATGTTTTTTCTCCCAATTTCACAGTCTTGTTTACACTTTCTGAAACACTTTCTATATCTTCTAAAAATATCTGAAAAGTTCCCTGACTCTAAAAGCAAAGAGGAAATTACTGACCTGTTGAAAGAAAAAAAATAGAAGGCTGAATTAAATTGCTTTGCTAAGGGACAACACAAAGTAATTACATAGTAAGGGGTTAAGATATGGAACAAATTTAGCAGGATATAGTAGTTAAATGCTGCCCTCTAAAACCTACAATATTTGGGGATTAAGATAAAAGTAAGCCACTCATTATCTATAATTGGTCACTTTTTTATAAAATAAGTGAATGCTTTTTAAGCTATTACTTGGGCACACTGTTAAATGTGTTTCCCTGTTGTAAAATCAGTGCCAAAGATTCCCAGTAGAAATAGGTTAGCTCTTTCTACTGTTTTTATAATTTCCTTGTAATTGCAACATATTATTACCTTTTACCTGGAGTTCAGTCTGCACATAATGAAATAGTACAATTGAACTGACTTCACAAACAAACTTGGTCAAATTGCCAATTGATCTTTGTTCTTGAATTGACTAATTTATCAGTCAGTGCCTTACACATTAAAGTTTTTTACTAAAATAAGATCAGAACTATCTTTTCTCTACATTATCTCAGTTCCAATAGTAAATTACAATTAATTTATATTGCATCTTCCTACTAGGGGTATATCCACCTTTCTAATCTGCCTTCTCTTTGGACTGTTCAGAGTAAAGACTGTAATTTAAATGATTTCTTCTCTATCTTTGTTAGATTTTTCTGTTTAGTGGTTGGTCAGAATTGCTTTCTGTTATTCTACATGAGGGACCATAGTTTGTGGCTGTCATTGTCAGATCATTTTGCATGTAACTTTATATCCACACCAGAAACCAGGTGTTTATTTCCTTCAAATGGAAGGTCCCTATACTGTGTCTTCCTTACGTGACCTCATTATCCAGCAGTCACTAATGTCTCAGCAATCCATGTGTCCACTGTGTAACATGTTGGTCTTATACATCCAGTGACAATTATGGAAGGTCAAAATGCTACTTGATACTTATCAATCTAGACTCCATGTTAAACTTTAACTTTTATATTGTTCCAACATGCAGATGGAATGATGGAGGCATTGAATTTCAACTTATATGCTTCTGTAATTTTCTTTGCCTATTTGGTTTTTGTTTTTGTTTTGGATACTCCTATTCATCTTGTTATACCTCCAAAGTGTCCTCATCTTGCCATAACACCTTCTAATTTAGCTAGTCAGAGCAAAGTCCCTGTTGTATTCTCTTTCTTCCTTTTCTATATCTTCTTAGTGCCACACAGAAATCAGCTAACAGATTTAATAGAGAAAGCAATAAAGCAAACAAAAAATCTTCAACTACTATAATAATTTTTGATACTATTTCATCAAGATTCCTCATGTAAATTCAAGTTTTCACTATATGTTACCTTGATACCTTGATATTCTTAGGCTGTAACCAATCTTTCTTTTTCATTGCAGTAGGCTGTAGCTCTCAGTTCCTATATTAATGTTAAAGGCTCAAAATGGAGCTGGAGAAACACAGAATAGATGGGAAATAGAAAAACATAAAATAGAAGGGGAAATTAGTGTATTTAATAGATGCTTAGGAAATAGTAATTATTACCCATGTGTTTCTCTTAAATTCAATATCCTTTCTATATTTCAAGTCATGAGTAATGTAATACATAGTCACCATTTTTAGAAAAATTGAAAAGTTTATATTTTTCTTAATTTTAATTTTTATTGAGGTACCATTGTTTTTTACAGCATAGTACAACTTAGAAGTATATGTTGATACTTTTTCAGATGTATATTATACCACAAACACTACAAAAGCATCTCCATATTCTTCACCATTATCCATTCCTCACCCTTTCAACATTTGTTCTCCTATTTATCACATCTCTAGTAACCTCAATTTTAGTCAGATTCTAAGATTTGTTTTCAGTTTGGTTTGGCTTGTTTGGCTCTTTGTTTTGTTTCTCTATATCCTACATATGAGTAAAGTCATCCAGTTATTGTGTTTCTTTTTCTGGTTTAGTTTGCTTTGCATAATTGTCTCCAGTTCCATCCATGTGCTTGAAAATGTCAAGCATTCATATTTCTATATAGCTGTGTAGTGTAGTATTCCAGTGAGCTGTATTATCTTTGAAATTTTTCATTTAAATGACTTAATTATTTTTTAAATAAAATAAAATATTGTAAATATAAAATAAGGGAGCATCAAGTGGAAATTGTATATATTCAATAATATTCATATATATTTACATGTATATGAATTTGTAAGCATAATTTTAATGCTGTCACACCTAAAATTGCCCATGGTAGTTTCTGGATTGTGGATTTAAATGATAAATATTCTATGTTAAAACAGTGTCTCATGAATAAAACCAGTCCAAAATTAGCATTTTAATGGCTAATTAATGTTAATATTTATTTACTAAAGGAAAAGAATCATCTAAAGCAACTAAGAAATATTCCAATGTTTATGACAACTCTATATTATACCAATTTCTGAAAATTATTCCCCCATCTTATAGTTAGCAAGAAAAAGAGCTTTAAAATATGATTTTACTTTCAAGAGTACATTTTTTTGAATCCAAAGTGATATAGCAGTGGAAATCTTTAAACAATTAAAAAAATATTAGGAATTCATACAACTCTGCAAACTGCCTTGAAGATCAATTTATAAATAAAGACCATTTCAGAAATATACCAAATATGTATCCATCCAACCTAGTTTCACCTAGTTTCTTGTGGTAAGATTTTTAGTAAAAAGTTTAAAGCCATCCTACTCAAGTTTGTAAAATTCAAATACAATAATAAAAGGATATTACTTATTTTCCAAATGATCACTCTCTGTACAAGGTACTGGTTATTTTACAATGACAAAAATCTTGTAGCAAAATGATTCGCCTATAAAATGGAATGCTGAAACATTGTGGGGAATAAAAGAATCCCAATAAATGTTTAAATAAAAATTTTATTGTTACAGGACAGTTTGCCCAAGTTAACATCTGTTCTTGTTTGGGGAGAGTTTCTACTAGCAAAGCAGGATTATATCAATCCAATGGTTCTCAACCAGTCCCAGAATGTGTGGAGAACTGCTTAAAAGACCTCATCACTCTGCACCTGTTCAGGCTGTATACCCAAATCTTAGCTATAGAGTGAAAACAGAATAATATACTCAAGGCACAGTAATTCTGCAAGAAGGCATTATTATTATATTTCCCTAGCTGTCAAAATTTATGAATACTCTATACAATATGATAGTAAAGAGAAAAAGCATCAAATTTATAGTTGAAGTTTTTAAATCATTAAGATCATGCTGTACTGTTAGAATTTTCTAAAGTGAACTTTGCATATAATTAATTATTAATCCATTTAAATATGGGATCGGAGGCCAATATGGAGATTGGATAGAGAGAGAGATTCAGTGGAGGAGAGATGGGTTCAGCCATCTTGTATAGTAAAGATGTGAGCCATGTGAGCTTGGCCATGTGGCCACCAGGGACCTGCAACACTTGGCTGACCTGGGCTAGCAGCATGTGTGCTAACGGCAGTTAAGAAGTTTGCACATTTGAACTCCATGTTGGAGTTTGTTTTGCTGAGTTTGATTAATGTCTGAAATAGGCCTTGCAAAAGTTAGGCCTGAAAAGAAAGTGAACTTTGCTGGTTTGGCACCATGGAGTTCCTGCTGCCTGGAAGACAAGGAGAACACAGTGTGGAAGACAAGGAGGAGCAAGCCAAAGGAGCAGCCAAAGGAACATGTCTTCTAGCATCTGGAGATGAACTCTGACTGATTTTGGTGAGATGATCAGGACTGAGACTAAGGATTTCTGGGCAATCTGGGAAAGGACTTTGGACAATGCTGAGAAAGGTTTTGGACAATGTTAAAGTAATCTGAGTTTTACATGTTTCTTTCGTAGTTGTTAGGATAGTTAGAAAATCACTCTGTTAGAAATAAATTAGTCTGCACTGATAGTCTTGCATTGGTTTAATATTTTGGTTGAGAAGGCTGGGAATGGTGGAAAGAACCCATAAGAGTTTAAACTGTGTTTCTAGGTTTTTCTTCTGCAGTTTTTGGAGCTGGGAGCTGAGAAGCAGCTGGCTGGCCTTTGCATATCAATGGTAAAGGTGAACAGTGTAAATGGTAATAAACAGTGTGTAGCCTGCTTCCTAGGGAGAGAAGCAGGCCTAGGTGTGGCTACTTCAAGGTTAAAGGTAAAGGCAATTGCTAATGTAACTGTTTGGAGCCTGCTTCATAGAGAGAGAAGCAGGCCTGTATGTGTTTAGTCAAAGGTAAAAAGCCCTTCATGGTCACCCACTTTCTACTTCAAGGTAAGGGCAAATGGCCTGTTTGTAGCCTGCTTCGGAGAGGGAAGCAGGCTTGTATGTGTTCAGTTAAAGTTAAAGTCAAAAAGTCTTCATTATACCCACTTTCAGATTGACTAGGAAATGTGTCATCTATTAAAGTTTCATTAATGAAACTTAGTCTGTCTCATAATTCTAAAGGATATGACAATAACCTGAAAAATATATGTATAGAAGGTACGTACATTCTCTTATGCAGGAAATATATGTTCACACTTGTAACTTAAAGGACCAGATTAACTGAAATAGAAACAAGGAACATCATCTAAGATATCCAAGGCATGAGGCAATAATCAGCAAATTTACTGGTATACAATGTTAGGGATGGACAGAACTTCTTAAATAACAAGCACTGAGACATTATATATACAAGGGTATCCTTAGAATGCCAAATATACTTAAAATCATTCAATCAATGAGATGGGTACAATTAAGACCTACTCTGTACTAATATAAGTCCATAAAAATGAATTAAATATGAAATAGTGAACATACCTATTCTATTATTTTGCCTCATTCAAAATCTATTTTCTTCTTAACATTGATTTCAAGATGACAAAACAAATGAATGAAGAAATCCATTTGAGTTTAGTATTAAAATTTGTCACCTTTTATGAGCACATGAACAAATTATTAATTTTCTTTTCCACTTAATTTATTAGTGAAATGAAGAAAAACAACTTCAATTTTTTCCAAGAATGATTTCTAGAATAAAGATGTTAATTTTCTAAATTGATTTTTTAAATTTATTTATATATAAATTTCATATCATTGCAATCCCAGGGACTTACCCCCCCACTCTCCCCTGCCATCCACCCCCCCTTTCACTCCTGCCCATAGTTGTGTGCTTCAGTTTGGTGGTGAGCTTATTTTGTCTTTTCCTCATGGCTTTTGTTTACTTTTTTTCATTATGTCCCATATATTAGTGAAACCATTTGACTCCTGTCTTTCTCTTTTTGACTTGCTTCTGCTAGAATGATTCCTTCTAAGTATATCCATGTTGTCATAAAGTCATTGAATTTGTCATTCTTAATTGATGAGTAATATTCCACCGTGTATATATACCACATTATTTTTCATCCAGTCATCTGTTTTGGGCACTTAGGTTGCTTCCATGTCCTTGCAATTATAAATTGCACTGCGGTAAACATCCGAGCACAGGTGTTCCTTTGTACCCACATTGAGGTCTCTTTTGGGTAGATTCCCAAGAGAGCAATTGCTGGGTCAAATGGTAGTTCCATTTTCATTAATTTGAGGGTCCTCCACACAGCTTTCCATAGAGGTTGGATCAGTTTACATTCCCATCAGCAGTGTAAGAGTGTTCCTTTTTCCCCACATCCTAGCCAGCACTTGTTGTCGCTTGTTCTTTGGATGTGGGCCATTCTCACTGGTGTAAGGTGGTATCTCATTGTGGTTTTGATTTGCATTTCCCTTATTGCTAGTGATATTCAGAAATTTCTCATGTGTCTGTTGGCCATTTGTATTTCCTCTTTGGAGAAGTGTCTTTTTAGTTCTCCCCATTTTTTGATTGGGCTTTTTATTTTGCTTTTGTTTAGTTGTGTGAGTTCTTTGTGGATATTCGTTATTAAACCCTTATCACTATTGTGGAGGGCAAAAAATTTTTCCCATTCGGGTGAGCTTCTTTTAGTTTTTTCTGTTGTTTCTTTTGCTGTACAGAAGCTTTTTAGTTTGATATAGTCCCATCTGTTTATGTTTTCCTTCATTCTTTTTTTCATCTGTAGATGTTTCCAGAAAGGGATTTCTGAATTGTAATTCCTGGAGGGTTTTAACCAAATTTTCCTCTATGTATATTATGGTTTCAGGTCTGACCTCTGAGTCTTTTATCCATTTTGAGTTGATTCTTGTACATGGTGTGAGAGAGTTGTCTTGGTACATTTTTTTGCGTGTCTTAGTCCAATTTTCCCAGCACCATTTATTGAAGAGGCTATCTTTGTTCCAACGTAAGTTTTTCATTCCTTTGTCAAAGATTAGTTGACTATATGTGTGTGGTTTTATTTCAGGGCACTCAATTCTGTTCCAGTGGTCTGATTGTCTGGTTTTCTACCAGTACCAAGCTTTTTAATATAGTACCAAGCTTTGTAGTATAGTTTGAAGTTTGGAATTGTAATACCTCCGTTCTTTTCTGGTCAGGAGGCTTTTAGATATTCAAGGCCTTTTGTTATTCCATATGAATTTCATTAATTTTTGTTCTATCTCTTTAAAAAATGTCATTGGGATTTTTATTGGGATTGCATTGAATCTATAGATTGCTTTAGGTAAGATGGCCATTTTGATGATATTTATCCTTCCCATCCATGAGCAGGAAATGTCTTTCCATTTCCTTATGTCTTGTTCTATCTCTTTTAGCAGTGTTCTAAAATTTTCTTTGTAGATTTCCTTCACGTTTTTTGTTAGGTTTATATCCAGGTATTTTCATTTTTTTGGTGCAATGGTAATTGAAATGGTTTTTCAAATTTCTTCTTCTATTTGACTTTTAGCATATAGGAAAGCAACTGACTTCTGTGTGTTGATTTTGTATCCAGCTATATTATTGAACTGGTTTATTATTTCAAGCAATCTTTCTGTGGATTTTTTGGGGTAATCTATGTAGAGAATATCTCATCCACATATAATGATAGATTCAGTTCCTCTTCACCTATTTGTATTCCCTTTATGCCCTTCTCTTGCCTTATTGCCCTAGCTAGAACTACCAGTACAAAGTTAAAGAGTAATGGGGAGAGTGGGCATCCCTGCCTACATACGGATCTCAGCTGTAATCCTTTAAGTTTTTCCCCATTTAGGATGATGTTTGCCATAGGTTTGTCATGCTGGTACAAATCAGTTCCAGTTTGGGCCACTTCAAACCGATTCCAGGATCAAACCAATTCCAGCTGTTTCAAATCGGTTCCAGCCAGATATAAGTATATAAAACCAGTTCCAGCCAGTTCAAACCATTTTCAGCCATATATAGCAGTCAATTGGATCCAGCAGGTTCAAACAATTTCCAGCTGGCTCAAACTGTGTCCAGCAGGTTCAAAATGGTTCCAGCTAGTTACATTAAGTGTACAACATACAGAGATGTCTTCTCTATAAAGCAAGGTACAGAGAAATTACAGCAGATATAAAGAGCTCTTTGCAGTCTGTTTGGTGTCAAGAGCATTTTCGCTGAAAACGCAGGAAAGTTCCCTGAAAGGCCAATATCCTCATTGATTTGAGTGACAACAAGGGTTTCCAAGAATTCTGGCAATCATAAAACTAAAGAACTGGAGGTGAGATGGGCAGATGTACTCCATTAAGGGTACATTAAGGGTGAGATGTACTCCATTAAGGGTACAACATACAGAGATTCCTTCTCTGTAGAGCGAAGTAAAGAGACATTACAGAAAGATATAATTAGCTCCATGCAGTCTGTTTGGTTTCAAGAGCATTTTCACTGTAAACACAGGCAAGGGCCCTAAAACGATGAAGTCCTCAGTGTTTTGAGTGAAAACAAGGGTTTCGTAGAACAGCTAGAAATCAGAGAACTAAAGAGTTGGAGGTTAGATTGTCAGGTATCAGTTCTATTGCCTTAAGTGTACAGCATACAGAATTTCTTCTCTTTACAGCAAAGTACAGAGAGGTACAGTAAGATATAAAATGCTCCTCTGCAGTTCGTTTGGTTTCAGTAGCATTTTCGCTGAAAACGCAGTCACGTCCCCTGAAAGGACATAATCAAGTAAAACAAGGGTTTCCAAGAAGGGACGAAATCATGAAACTAAGAGCTGTAAGTGAGATTGACTGGATCCTGTTCTACTCAATTAACTGAAAAACATACAGGGATTTCTCCTCTGTACAGCAAAGTACAGAGATGTTTCAGTAAGATATAAAGAGGTCTTTTACACTCCATTTGGTGTCAAGAGCATTTTCACTGAAAACACATGCAAGTAACCTGAAAGACCGAAATTCTCAGTGTTTCCATGATAATAAGGGTTTCCAAGAATTCTGAAAATAATGAACCCAAATGCTGGAGGTGAGATGGACAGGTATTCTGTACTACTCCATTAGTGTACAACATACAGAGAGGTCTTCTTTCTAGAGCAAAGTACAGAGAAACTACAGTGGATATAAAGAGCTCCTTTGCAGTCTGTTTGGTGTCAAGAGCGTTTTTGTTGAAAATGCAGGAAAGTGCCTTCAAAGGCCGATATCCTCACTGATTCGAGTGACAACAAGGGTTTCCAGAATTCTGGCATCATGAAACTAAAGAGCTGGAGGTGAGATGGACAGGAATCATGTTCTACTCCATTAAGTGTACAATATACAGAGTCCCTCGGTACAGCAAAGTAAAGAGACGTTACAGTAAGATATAATGAGTACCATGGAGTCTGCTTGGTTTCAAGAGCATTTCTCTGAAAATGCAGGCAAGGGCCCTGAAGTGACAAAATCCTCAGTGTTTCAAGTGAAAACAAGGGTTTCTTAGAAGAGCTGGAAATCAGGAAACTAAAGAGTTGGAGGTTAGATTGTCGGGTATCCTGTTCTATTGTCTAATGTGTACAGCATACAAAGATTTCTTCTCTTTACAGCAAAGTACAGAGAAGTACAGTAATATATAAAGTGCTCCTTTGCAATCCATTTGGTTTAAAGAGCATTTTTGCTGAAAACAGGCAAGGCCCTTGAAAGACCAAAATCATCAGGATTTTGCATGAAAGCAAAAGTTTCCATCAAGTGTTACATGTCATGAAACTAAAGAGGTAGAAGTGAATTGGACAGGTATACAGTTCACCTCCATGAAGTGTACAACATACAGAGATTTCTTCTTGGTAAAGCAAAGTACAGAGAAGTTTCAGTAAGAGATAAAGTGCTTCATTGCAGTGTGTTTGTTTACAAGTGCTTTTTTGCTAAAAACGCAGGCAACCCCCCCCACAAAGGCTGAAATCCTCAATGTCTCCAAAGAAAATAAGGGTTTCCAAAACGTGCTAGGTATCATGAAACTAAAGAGCTGGAGGTGAGATGGACAGGTATCCTGTTCTAGTCCATTAAGTAACAACATACAGGAATTTCTTCTCTGTAGAGCAAAGTACATAGAAGTTACAGTAAGATCTAAAGAGCTCCTTTGCAGTACTTTTGGCTTCAAGAGCATTTTCCCTGAAAAAGCAGGCATACCCCTGAAAGAACGTTATCCTCAGTTTCAATTAAAACAAGGTTTTCCAAGAAGTGATGAAAATCATGAAACTAAGAGTGGTAGGTGAGATGGACTGGATCCTGTTCTCCAGGACGTGAGAAACATACAGGGGTTTCTTCTCTGTACAGCAAAGTACAGAGAAGTACAGTAAGATATAAAGGACTCCTTTGCAGTCCGTTTGGTTTCAAGAGTGTTTTCACTGAAAACACAGGCAAGGCCCATAAAAGGCCAAAATTATCAGGATTTTGCATGAAAACAAAAGTTTACATCAAGTGTTACATATCATGAAACTAAAGAGGTAGAGGATTTGGAGAGTTATAGAGTACACCTCCATGAAGTGTATAACATACAGAGAGTTCTTCTCTGTACAAATAAGAACAGAGAAGTTTCAGTAAATATGAAGAGCTTCTTTGCAGTCTGTTGCTGTCAAGAGCGTTTTCACCGAAAAACATGCAAGTCCCCTCAAATACTGAAATCCTCAGTGTTTCCAGTGAAAACAAGGGTTTTTTTTAGAAGAGCTGGAAATCATTAAACTAAAGAGATGTAGGTAGATGGACAGGTATGTTGTTCTATGCCATTAAGTATAAAACAAAAAGGGAGTTCTCTTTACAGCAAAGTACAGAGAAGTTTCATTGAGATCTAAAGAGATCCACTCTCTAAAGTGTACAACATACAGACAAGTCTTCTGTCTAGAGCAAAGCACAGACAAACTGCAGTGGATATAAAGGAGGTCCTTTGCCATCTGTTTGGGCTAGGCCTTTTCGCGAAAATGCACGAAAGTGCCCTGAAAGGCCGATGTCCACAGTGATTCGAGGGCGAACAAAGGGTTTGAAAATGTCGGTAAATCATGAAACTAAAGAGCTGGAGGTAAGATGGACAGGTACCTTGTTTTACTCTATTAAGTATACACCATACAGGGATTTCTTCTCTGCACAGCAACGTACAGAGAAGTTAGAGTAAGAGCAAAAGAGCTCCTGTGCCGTTCTCTTGCTTTCTCGAGCGTTTTCACGAAAACGCAGGCTTGGCCCTCAAAGGCTGAAATCTCAGTGTTTCTAGGGAAAAGGTTTCCCCAAAGGGCTGGAAGTCATGACACAAAGAGATGGAGGAGAGACGCCCTGGTGTCCTGTACTACTCTCTATAATCTACAACATACAGACAAGTCTTCTGTCTAGACCAAATACATGCAAACTGCAGTGGATATAAAAATCTGCCTGGCAGTCTGATTGGTGTAGAACATTTTCATGGAAAAAAGCAGGAAATTGGCCTGAAAGCCGATATCTTCATTCAAGCGAGGGACAAGAAGGGTTTCCAAGAAATCTGTCCACATGAAAATGAAGAGCTGGAGTTGAGATGGACAGGTATCCTGTTTTACTCTAGTAAGTATACACCATACAGGCATATGTTCTCTGTACAGCAAAGAACAGAGAAGTTACAGTAAGATCTAAAGAGCTCTTTTTGCAGTGTGTTTGACAGAGGTTTTCGCTGAAAACGCACGAAAGTGCCCTGAAAGGCCGAAATCTCAGTGTTTCTAGTGTAACGAATGTTTCCATGAAGGGCTGGAAATCATGAAGCAAAAGAGATGGAGGTGAGATGCCCTGGTATCCTGTACTACTCAAAAAAGTGTACAACATACAGACAAGTCTTCTGTCTAGAGCCAAGTACAGACAAACTGCAGTGGATATAAAAATCTGCCTGGCTGTCTGATTGGTGTAGAACATTTTCCTAGAAAAAGCAGGAAATTGGCCTGAAAGCCGATATCTTCATTCAAGCGAGGGACAAGAAGGGTTTCCAAGAATTCTGTCCACATGAAAATGAAGAGCTGGAGTTGAGATGGACAGGTATCCTGTTTAACTCTAGTAAGTATACACCACACAGGGATTTCTTCTCTGTACAGCAAAGTACAGAGAAGTTACAGTAAGATCAAAGAGCTCCTTTGTCGTTCTCTTGTTTTCTGGAGCGTTTTTACTGAAAGGCAAAGCCCCGGAAAGGCTGAAACCTCAGTGTTTGTAGGGAAAAGGTTTCGACAAAGGGCTGGAATTCATGAGGCAAAAGAGCTGCAGGTACGATGGAGTCGTAGCCTGTACTTTTCTATAAAGTTTGCAACAGACAAAAAAGTCTTCTCTCTAGAGCTAATTACAATGAAACTAAAGTGGATATAAACAGCTCCTTTGCAGTCTCTTTTGTCTAGGCCTTTTCCTGAAAACGTAGGAAAGTGCCCTGAAAGGCCAATATCGTCAGTGATTCCAGGGAAACAATGATGTCCAAGTATTCGTAAATCATGAAACTAAAGACCTGGAGGTGAGATAGAGGGGTATCCCATTTTACTCAAGTAGACATCAGGCAGCGATTTCTTCTCTGTAGAGCAAAGTACAGAGAAGCATCAGTAAGATCTAAAAAGCTCCTTTGCTGTGTGTTTGTTTACAGGTGCTTTTTCGCTGAAAATGCAGGCAGCATCCCTGCAAGGGCCATAATCTTCAATATCTACAATGAAAAATAGGATTTTACTGTACTAGGTAAACAACATACGGGTATTTCTTTTCTGTACAGCAAAATACAGAAAGTGACAGTAATAGCGAAGGAAATTCAGAGGCGTTCAGCGAAAAGCACAGGCAGTGAGCCTAAAAGGGCGAAACCCGCAGGATTTTCACTGAAAACAAGTATTTCTCGGTGGTGCTGGAAAACAGGAACCTTAGGAGCTGGCTGTGAGATTGGTATTCTATTGCACTCCATAAACTGTGCATCATAGAGAGAGTTCACCTCTAAACATCATAGTACTGGGGAGTTACAATAAGTTATAAACTGCTCCTTTGCCGTCCGTTTGTAACTCAGAGGCGTCAGAGAAAAACGCAGGCCGTGTGCCTGTAATGCCGAAATTCGCAGAATTGTTCAATGAAAACAAGCGTTTTTCTGAAGTGATAAAAATCATGAAACGTAGGAGCTGGATGTGAATTGGACTGGTGTTCTGTTGGACTCTATAAACTGTGCATCATAGAGCGAGTTCACCTCTAAACTTCAAAGTACTGGCGAGTTACAATAAGTTATAAACTGCTCCTTTACCGTGCGTTTGTAACTCAGAGGCGTTCAGCGCAAAGCAAGGAAGTGAGCCTAAATGGGCGAAACCCGCAGGATTTTCACTGAAAACAAGTGTTTCTCAGCCCTGCTGGAAAACAGGAACCTTAGGAGCTGGCTGTGAGATGAAGTGGTATTCTATTGCATTCTATAAACTGTGCATCATAGAGAGAGTTCACCTCTAAACATGAAAGTACTGGGGAGTTACAAAAAGTTATAAACTACTCCTTTGCCGTCCGTTTGTATTTCAGAGGCGTTCAGTGCAAAGGACAGGCAGTTGGCCTAAAAGGGCGAAACCCGCAGGATTTTCACTGAAAACAAGTATTTCTCAGCGGTGCTGCAAAACATGAAACTTAGGAGCTGGCTGTGAGATGAACTGTTATTCTATTGCACTCTATAAGCTGTGCATCGTAGGGAGAGTTCACCACTAAACATCAAAGTACTGGGGAGTTACAATAAGTTATAAAATGCTCGTTTGCCGTCCGTTTGTAACTCAGAGGCGCCAAAACAAAACGCAGGCCGTGTGCCTGTAATGCCGAAATTCGCAAGATTGTTCAATGAAAACAAGCGTTTTTCTGAAGTGATAAAAATCATGAAACATAGGAGCTGGATGTGAATTGGACTGTTGTTCTATTGGACTCTATAAACTGTGCATCATAGGGATAGTTCACCTCTAAACAAAGTACTGGCGAGTTACAATAAGTTATAAACTGCTCCTTTACCGTCCGTTTGTAAATCAGAGGAGTTCATCGCAAATCACAGGCAGTGAGCCGAAAAGGGCAAAACCCGCAGTATTTTCACTGAAAACAAGTGTTTCTCATCGGTGCTGGAAAACAGGAACCTTAGAAGCTGACTGTGAGATGAACTGGGATTATATTGCACTCTATAAACTGTGCATCATAGGGAGAGTTCACCACTAAACATCAAAGTTCTGGGGTGTTACAATAAGTTATAAACTGCTCTTTTGCCGTCCATGTGTAATTCAGAGGCGTTCAGCGTAGAACGCAGGCAGTGAGCCTGAAAGGCCGAAACCCGCCCGATTTTCACTGAAAACAAGTGTTTCTCAGCGGTGCTAGAAAACAGGAACCTTAGGAGCTGACTGTGAGATGAACTGAGATTCTATTGCAATCTATAAGCTGTGCATCGTAGGGAGAATTCACCTCTAAACATCAAAGTACTGGGAGTTAAAATAAGTTATAAACTACTCTTGTGCCGTCCGTTTGTATTTCAACGACGTTCAGCGGAAAGGACAGGCACTTGGCCTAAAAGGGCGAAACCCGCAGGATTTTCACTGAAAACAGGTATTTCTCGGCGGTGCTGGAAAACAGGAACCTTAGGAGCTGGCTGAGAGATGAACTGGTATTCTATTGCAATCTATAAGCTGTGATTCGTAGGGAGAATTCACCTCTAAACATCAGAGTACTGGGGAGTTACA
>PVHY01010058.1:6571-21231 GCA_004024945.1 Uropsilus gracilis
TTCCTTCCTTCCTTCCTTCCTTCCTTCCTTCCTTCCTTCCTTCCTTCCTTCCTTCCTTTTTTGAGACTAGGTCTCACTATTTCTGCCTGTGGAACCGCAGGCTCACTTTGCCTAGGGTATCACAGACTCAAGCAAACCCCAGTCTCAGCTTTCCAGGTAGCTGGTATTACGGGCATGCGCCACCACGCCCAGCTATTTTTTGGGACTAGGTCTAGCTCTGTTGCCCTGAGCGAGACTCGAAACACGATCCCTTGGCCCAGCCGCTTCATAGGCTGAAACTTACAACCATGTGCCACCAAGCCTGGCCTACTAGTGTCTTTTCAAAGCAAAAAAAAATTCAATTTTATTGAATTCCATCCTATCACACGTTTTTCCCCCTGGGTCGGTCTTTGGTATATCATATGTCAAAGCTTATCATCAAAACTTAGGTAACAAAGGTTTTGTCCTTTGTTTCCAGGCTGACATTTTACATTTTTGACTTTTATACTTATATTTACAGCTCATTTTGTGAAATATATAAAGTGAATAACTTCACTTTGGTGCATACTAAGATTAGAATATAGTAACGTAATACATCATAGTTGCATTTAAAAAAGTTAATAGAGAGTGTTGTAAAAAAATACTCATGAATAAAACAATATATATTAAATGCAAAACGTGTCTTGAAAGAAACAATCCACCAAAGTAATTTCAGTAATAAAATGTCTGAATAGTTATTATCTTTAAAACAATTGGATCTTTAATTAAAATGTTCTAAAAAATATCCACAGACAGATGGTTTAACTGTTGAATCCTATCAAACATTTAAAAGAAGTAGTACTAATTCTAAAAATAATCCTCCATACATGTGAAGAGGGAGAAATACCAACTCACTATGAAGACAGCATCTTCTGTTACTGAAAATAGACAGGCACGACAAACGAAAATTAAAACAGTGCTTCATGAACATTGATGTAAAAATGTTAGCAAATCCAATATCAATTAAAATCATACTACACTATGATCAAATGGAGTAGTTATTTTGATATTCAAATACAAACATTTTTTTCATATTAACAGTTATAAAAATTGCAGTGAAAACAGTAAAATAAGTCACAAAATGTAATATTTGCTTATATTAAAACTTACAGAAAATCATTGATAGAATATGTTCATCTTTATAAAGAACTTTTCTGGAAAAATACAACTGTGAATAATTGAACACTTTTACTCTAAGACTAAAACTAATAAATTTATGTCCAATTTCATCTTTTCTTTTCAACATTGTACTGAAGATCACCAGCAGTGAAAAAGAGGAACATAAGGAAATACATTTTAGTCGAATTTCAAGGACATGATTTTTTAAAATTTAAGACACATTTATATGTGTAAAATGTGCAATGGAACATACTGAAAGTACCCGTAATAATTTAATTTTTTCAGGATTTCAGGATATAATTTTTTCAGGATAGCAGGATATAAGGCATATAGACCGAATTCCCACTTACTATCAAATAACAGTCAGAAGTGAAAGTTTAAGAATAATACTACTTGACCTGATAATATGGAATAACTAGGAATGAATTTGACAAGAGACATATGGACTCTATCTCTACTGAAAACTAAGTAAACTGCTATTGAAATTAAAATTTAAAGATGTCTTAAATATAGGCATTGGTTAGAAGTATCAAAAACCATTAAGATATCAGTTTATTCTTAATTGATATATATAAGAAATATATACATATATTATAAGCAATATTAAAAAAGTAGCTACTAAGCTATTAGATATAAAAGTGATATCCTGTTAATATCATGGTAAAATTCAAAATAATTAAATGGAGTAAAATAAGTGAGACAAAAAAGAGTGATTTCAATTACATATAATTCTAGAAATTGCCAGTAGATAACGACAGAAATATCAGTAATAACCTTGGAGTGAAGTGATTTAGAGGAACCAGAAATAGTCATTATAAGGAAGCAGAAGAAATCAATTCACTAGTTTGTATATGGTGATGATTCCATTGGTTCAGACACAGGCAAAAACTTTCCAAAGTGTACAGAGTAAATACGACTTGGTATAATCTATGTCAATCATATGACACATCATTGAAAAAAAAATGATTACAGATAAGTAATCCCCTTTATTCATTTCCTCAGTCATATAGAACCTCCCAAAGGCAAATATGGCTTATAAATTTTGATGTATATTGTTTTACAGATACATACAAAGACACACACACACACACACACATATATATAGTTTTGTCATATATATAGGCACATATAGAGTTTTGTTATTATCTCATATAGTTTAAAGAATGTATGTACATAATCATGTATGTATATATATATATAATAAATAACTATACAGTAGCACAGTGTTGCCCAACTCTATGAAGAAATCATCATGTAGAAAATGTCCAAGTAGTAGAATTTCTTATGAATCTGCATTTGATAGAAAACCACCATTCTGTCAAGCAGAATTTGTATAAACAGATCCACACTAAGACCATCATCTTTAGATTTCAGAACAGTGAAACTACTCAAAAGAATCTTAAGTCTTGGGAAAGGTTTTGGTGTGGAGAAGGAAATATTTCCTACTAAGGGGTCAGATGAATTCCAAGCCACATTATTTGCACAGGACACTTCCTGCACCCTTTGCATGGTATTTTTAACATGTAATCACAAATATATCAGAACAAAGTTTCAGAGGGCGTATACTCTCTTTGCGCAGAGAGGTGTTTGTTGACCCTAATGCAATTAGGCATAGTAGTTGGTGAGAAGTAAGCTTGCCGGTAAAGGCAGATTCAGTAGGAAGTCACCAAAGTATGGACATTAAAGAACTGGTTGCATATAAGACTTCTTTAGAAAATCAGAAATATTATGATAAATATATATATATATATATATATATATATATATATATATACACACACACACATAAATCTCATACACAGTATGAAAATTTTAGAATAAGAAATTGGCTTACAAAATCATGGAGGCTGAGAAATCCCATGGTGTGTCATCTGCCACCTAGAATGCAAGAAAGCCTGAGATGTAAGTTCAGTTCGAAGGTCAAAGAACCAGGAGATCTGATGATGTGGATTCTAGTCAGGTCTAACGACCTGAAAACCAGAAAACACTCAGGTAGGAAAGATTGACTTCTTTCTTATACCATTTTGTTTTATTCAGCCTCTTAAAATATTTAATGGGTTGGGTAAAGTTTACACTTTAAAAACTGATTTCATCTACAATTTCCTAGAAATAATGTTTTCAGAATATGTAGGCACTATATGATCCTGTCAAGTTGAAACATAAAATTAGCAATTACATTCCACAAATATGCCTAAATACAACAAAGTAAGCAGTAACAGTCTCAATAAAAATCAGGGAAAGTGAACTGGCTTTTTTCTCAAGAGGTAAAGAAAAGGAGGCATGCAATAAGGAAGATTGTAGACACTGCAGAGTCAAGAAGAGTTATTTTGATGACAAGTCTTTGTGTTTATAGGTAATCAGAGGGAGAAGAACATCTAGAGGAAACTGGGAATAATTTAAGGAGCTTAGAATCAAATAAAACAAAAAGATTTGGTGAAAAACTTAGATTAAAATGTTCCTCAAATAAATTTTTTTGTTTGTCCCCTCACCTTGGAAGAATTATAGGAAAAGAAGTGCTGATGTTCATTTGCTTCCGGGAGTCCAGTTAAGGCTGGTCATGCCTGATGGCTTCATTTTCCTTATGAAATGGGGAGAGTGCCATCTGCTAATATAAAGACATTTTTCTGAAGGCAGTTTCCCTGGGTGTATAATTTATTTGCAACACCTTCAGGAGTGAACAATTATGTTGCAGTATCAATATGGCATGCATATTGTGATCAGTTCTGAGACACAAAATTCTCTAGATAGTCTCTTTTAATGACTGTTGATTTTACAGGTGAACAGACTGTGATGTTTTTAACATGACCTCTCAATCACTTCTCATCATGAACAATCATAGGAAGAGTGATTGCCCAGGAGGAAAAGTCCAGTTATTCTCATTGACTTTTTCTGGGCTTTAGCCTTTTCCTCACACATGGATGAAGATCTTCCTTGTTTCTACAATTGCACCAGATTATTGTTAATTTACTTATAACCTAGAAAGAAAAAAAATAAAATAAATAATTGTAAAATGAAATAATTAGAAACTTTAAAATATATAAATGGCTTAAGCTGACTCTTAGAGGATAAATAGAATCTACATAGTCAAGTGTAATAAGATTTTTATTGATTTACATGTTAAAAGAAGTTTAATTTATATGCTTATTAATTCTGTCACAACAATATGATATAATTTTTTTTTCCAATTTAAAGACAAGTGCATTGAGTCAGAAAGAAAATAGCAATCTAATTATTGCATATTTTCAATGTTCCAAGCACTATAGCAGATGCTGATATTTTCAATGTAAATAAATTTGGCTTATGTTCTAGAGAAATCTCTAAGTATGGAATGTGTTAGAGAGATTAAACAATGGAAAGAGAAGAGTATTTTGAAAAACAATCTGAAACTTGTAGGTAACTTTCTTTTTTGTACTCAGATATAGTTTCACAAATTAAGGAAATATTCTAATAATATCCTTCATATACACTATTCTGCTTCATTCTTTCAGTATGAAATGTATATTTATAATACTATGAAGATATGAAGGTGATAATCTAAAGAAAAAAGATGTATTTACATTCTGAGTCAACTTATATTATTCATATTTAATTAACAAGAAATTGATAATATATCTGAAGCTATTAAGGGCACTTTATGAACAGTCAATACATGTCAGCCATATATAATATTTAAAAATTCAAAGAAAATCATTCAGTACATTATGAGTAGTGATATCACAGTCAGAAGTAGAATGGGGAATTATTTCTTAAATAATTAAAATAAATTTCCTGTAGCAAAGAAGTCATTTCATAATTTAAATGACCATCTTTTAAGTAACTCAAATTCTCATTTAAATTTCTACCGTGTAATCTACCTGTGCATTACAAGTATAATATGTTGACTTTCACTGATAATAGTTATCAATATGTCTAAGTTTTTTCACACCTACACATGAATGTTAGAAGAGGCATTTTTCCTTATACAAGTATGACATACATAAAACAATTTCTTTAAAATAGTTTATATTTGAGGGGGCCTAGGAACTGGTCTGAGAAGCTCGACCAGCTTGACATGTGGGAGCTGCACCTGCCCTGATCGGCAGGCGTGGCACGCAGCTGCAGGCAAACCTAGGCCAGTGGCTGCACCCACTCAGCAACCATACAGCACCCACTGGGCACCTCTGCTGTCGACCTGGTGGGTAAGGGGGACCGGCCAGCGGCGGGCAAGACTGGATACATCCTTGATCCAGGAATAGCGGGCGGGGGTGGGGGGGTGATATGACAACCTTGCTGCTTCGCCCTCACTCCACTTAGCTCACAGGAGGATTAAAAGCACAGGTGTGCACACAGCCATATAGAACAGATGAGGGGCCAGAAAAGATCCTGCACAAAATGTGTGTAGGAATCAGAAGAGGCCTACAGAGTCAGGGCATTGACCCCACAGCAAATCTACAAATGGATGGAGAAGAGATGACCTGCAAGGTCCATCAGTGGATGCCTGCCCTCATCAAGTAACCTTACCACTGGCAATGGCTGGGGGAAAGGATCCCCAAAGCCAGAGGTCAGAGAAATGAGGTGCAGAGATAGCGGAATGGCAACGAGACCAACTGGAGCCAGCAACTAGAAGACACCAATAGACCCCAAAATGAACATGGACTGGGTCCCCAATACAAAGCTTAAGACTACAAACCATCAAGTACAATGTGCCATGGCCCTGGAACACTGTCCCTCATCGGACAAATGGACACAGTCACAGAAAAAGAGACCAAAGGATCAATGAACCCAACATAAAACAAAAAGAACAATGAGAGTAGAGACTGAGTGAACAGAAGGGGGTGAGGTGTAGAGGAGGGAAGGCATGCCAGTAACCATTTACCGTATTTACTTATGTAAGAATTTATATGAATTTAGAAATAAAATTTAAAAAAAATAAAAATAAAATAGTTTACATTTGAAATGATGAAAGCACATTAAAGTATCTTAAATCCATACTTGAAATTATTGGATCATTTTGTCTTAATGGAGTAGATTTCAGCAGCAAAACATATATGCTGGTATAGGTATCAGGATAAAAATGAAGTTAGACCTTATTCAGTGCAACCTTTTATGTACTTGAAACTTCATTGTTTCCATCTGAAGAGTTTTATAAAATGGGGCTTTGAATCCTTTTTTTCAGTGATGTCACCATTATCAACAAGAGTTTTCTAACAATTTCAGTCTGAAGAATATGTGATGAAATAAAACTTGCTTTCATATTTCATAACTTCATTTCTTTTACCAATTTCATTCTGCTAAATGTTGGAAACTTGATTCATCTCCCAGAGAAGTGTATCCCTGTCTACTGACAATTCCCTATAAAAAAATAAACATTCAAGGAATGAGTACAGGGGACATATGGCTCCAGTGGCTCCAGGTCTTTTTCTATTCACACGGTCATCCTCTATTGTGTACATTCTGTCATTCGATCCTGAGTGGTGAGGTTATGAATTATGTTTTAACTTTTTGATTCAAAAATTCTCTCCAAATTATCAATATCTCTAGCAACCTCAGGTGTATGCTAAATCCCCAAAGTGCAAAGCAATGGGAAAAGGCTTAGATCTTGTTTAGATCTCTAAACAAGAACTCTCATTTAGGCAGTCCAGAGGGAACTGTAAGAATGCGTCACATCATTTCTCTCCTCTCTCTCCTTCTTGACTAAACAAAGCAAAAGGAATCAATTAGGAGAAGAGAGGTGGATAAATGTTTTAAATTGCTTTTTAATTGCTACAATTCCTAGAAATTCAATCCATTATTGTTGTTGTTGAATTTATGTACATTTGAGTTATGATCTCATAAATGAACTTTTTTTAAACATTTTAAATAGTATGTTTCCAAACTGCATTTAGAATCCTGGTAGAAGTTCTAAAACTTATGAAATAGTAAATCTATGTTCACAAGACATCTTAAGATCCATGAAGACGAGATAAATCACTTCCATCTAATGTGATTTGGAGACACTAGTGACATAAGGGGACAGAGGTATTTTCTCTGGATCCTACACAGTTAGAACTAAGACTAATTTGCTGTTCCTTTACAAGGTCGGAATAGAATCACAGTTCCCATTACTCTCAGCACTGCTTCCCATCAAGGTCTCCAGTGAAGAAATAAATGAAGTAGTCACACATCTATTGGGATCAATAACAGTGCTTATTTGATATCAGAGAAAAAAAGCCTTGAAATTATAACCCATTTAGAAATAATAAAAATGAGAACCATTATTTAATTGTATACTTAGGGAAGTAGAGTTGGAGTCTTAAGCAAGGGAGTCTTCTCAAGAACTCTATTTGCAAACTAGATCCTGTCTCCTGTTTATATAGGCACTTGGACGTAGCCTGCCAGAATTGAACTCTAGAATCGCAGATATAAGTCTCCCTCTCCAACAGACAGAGAAGACAAAAGAAAACAGATGAGCAATGGATGATGAAGGATTGAAAATCAAATTCACCCCTACAGGACTTGCTTTAAAGAGCAGGGGTCATTAGGATAGAAAATTAATGGAACATGGAGTCTGGAAAAGGAATTATGGGTTCAATTTGATGCAGAACACAAACCTTTTCATCCTCTTTGAAAATTCTGTTAGAAATAAATTTATCCAAATAAACTCCCTAAAATGTCCACACAACCTGATTTATGAAATTGACAGCGGGAACCTTGACTAGTACTTGTACTAAAAGTCATGTATACTAGTTACCCTTTGTTTGTGATTTCCCATCTACACTAAATGATACATATCTTCATATACCAATGACCTCATTAATGTATATCCTCAGTCACATCTGTATTCACTCCATTTGGGATATTTTTATGACATACATGTCTGCCATGCCAATGACATGAGTCAGCAGGTTCTCGCTCAATATATAGATTTGTGAACAGTCTTTGAGAACTATGAAATGATGCCATATTTCTGATAATACCTTCTTGAGAAAACCATATGAATCAATATAATAGACTCTGAATGTAGGCAGGAATGCAATTGAGTCTTTGTTGTCTATACTATGGTAATACACATAATGAACTTACATATATATATGTGTGTGTATGTGTGTGTGATGCAAGAATACATACAATTATAATATATTCATATTTGTAAACAGTACACACATAGATAATGTACCATATTAGTATATGCAAAAAAGTTTATACCTCATCATGCAATATATTAGTATATATAAATAGTGCACAAACACAAGTATGCACCTACAATTTTGTAACACTTTAATGGAATGGGCTAAAGCATTTATTCCATGACCCAACCAGAGTAAATACTGAATAAATTCTGATTGTTATGATTTCTGGTCACTAACACTAATTGACCATCTTTTCTCTTGAAGAAGTTCCAGTATAGTTTTTGCAATCCCTAATAATCTTTTACAAGATTGTTTAAATCTGTTCCTGGCACTATTTTATCATGTTAAATGACTAAATCATAATGCTAACTGAGAGAATCAGCTTTAGGGAGTGAAGGATTAGCTTTTAAAGACCTGAGTTAGAGAGAAGGAGCAGATTTAATCACAGAAAAGGGAGACAGAACAGAGCCAAAGAGGTATTTGCAACTAAATAATTTGACCTAGAACTAGTCCTAAAATGAACTGTAGTTTTTGACCAATTAACAGCATTATCTGACTCTAATCCTTTCCTCTAATTCATACTTTGAACTCCCCTAAATAAGTGGCTTTTTTGTAAGAAGATGAATCCACAGGAAGAGGTGACTCAGAAAACTGGTTAAAGTTGACTTTCTCTTTGCTGTTTCCTGTTTTCCTTACAAGTGATGTATTTTTGGCACAGAGTCTTGTTATAAACTGTCTGGGGTAGTTGTTTTATGATACTGTATTAAGTTGCTAAAAAGAGAGAATTCTGAGTTTGTGAATGACTAAACTATGTTTTCATCCTGAATAATGATAGACTTACTAGACAATTGTAACTGGAGTTTCCATTTCTTTCCTGACAACAGCAGAAGGCTGAGAAGGTAGAAGGCCTTTAAATAGACAGATGCATATAAATGCTTGAGTCTTGCTTATTTTCTTCCAATTTGATTTCCAGACAGTGGAACCAACATTAGTCAACTAGCTGTTTTTGTAGAAAACTTCAGCAATAGAATTTCTTAGCATGCAAATTTAAGTCCTTTCATTTTGCCCCTTTATTCAAAAATTAAACATTCTTGTGATGAAAATAAAAACTTACTGTTTTTAAACTTCACTGTACTTGAGATGTCTTCTCAAAAGAGAAATATATTTTATCTTACTTTGAAAGAAACTGATAATACTGTTGACAACAAAGGGACTTAAAAAGAAGTTTATATCACATAGCAAAATTAAATTTAAGACACAGAAATCTCTTTGCTTCTCTAAGTAAAATAAATGTTTCTACTTCATTGATCTGAGATCTAAAGAATGTATTGCCATTGTAAGTCTGTGAGCTTAATGAAATTACCTGATTATTACAGTCTAAAATTACTTCACTATATATCACCACTTGCAATATATGAATTATAATAACTTATAAATTCATTTGGACTGCAAAACTAGATAAATAGTTACTGTCATGGTTTTCTTGAATGTTTCTTTAAGACAATTTCATAATATTTCATCAAGTTCTGTATGTCCCAATGGAGTATTTTTGGAGTTTGTCATAGATAACTGAATGACAACTCCAGACAAATAGAATTTCACTATGTAAACTTAGTCACTTTCAGATTGTTACAAAGTGGGTGGAATTAGAAATATGAACATAAAAATCTGTAAATGCTTATCTTTATTTTCAACCTATATTTTGTTAGTTTCCATGAGAGCTAAATGATATTTCATATAACATTCTGAATCATATGCAATATTTTGCATCTGTCACTAAGGTCAATAGTTTCAGGCCTCACAGTAATTTCTGTGTTGTTAATGCTAATTGAAATGATATTTTAATATAATCTTTGCTAGGCAATCTTAGATGAGATTGTTTAAGGTTACAAAAACTGTGTTTGAACTTCTTCAAGGAAAACATAGTCAATTAGTAGTAGTGACCAATGATAATAATAATGCGTTTATTTAGCATTTGCTTTAGTAAGGCAGAAGACTAGTTGCTTTAGATCATACCATTAAAATGCATAGAGCCATTCTCTTATTTTATCAAAATGTTCTATTATCTTTATAAATACTGGAAAATAAATTGTTAGTAAAATTCTTAGGTAATTTGGTCTTACTGGGTTCCTAGGGGAATTAATTCTGAACCTTTGTGTTCTTTTGTTCCAGGAAAAAATTTGATTTAAGAACCTAAATTACTTTTCCCAAAAGTTTAAAACAACATAAAGAAAATCCCTGACCAAAAAAAAAAAAAAAAAAAAAAGTCATTTATCTAAAATTAGTCTCATGCCATAAGATCATTACCTGATTTAAATGTCAGCTTTGAGATATTAAATGTATTTCCTCATCAGTGAATGAAATAGCATTGCCTACATATAGGATTGTTATGAGCATTAATTGGGAAATTGAATATGTGCCAGAAATCAAAGTCTCAAGTTCATTTTGCTTTGAAATGAATACACAGGTAGGGTCCATAACCTATAAAAAACAAGCAATTGGAGGTGACACATGGTACATGAATGAAGAGTACATGTGTCTCTCCAAGAAGTGGCACTGATAATCCCGTTTCCTGTTCTCCCATTATCTCCTTTGCAAGTTTGAAGAATGGAGAAGACATAGAACCACAGGAGTCATTTGCTTGGATTTCTGAACAACCTTGTGACATAACCCATTTACTTAAAAGAACTTATATGAAGATGATCTAGCAAAGTAAGATAAACTTGATGTTATTATCCAATCGAAGCTATATTTGATGTTATTAAATTTGACTTCTGACACAAAGACATTTATGCTGGTTTTCAGGCTAATGGTGAATATAATAATTGTTTTCAAAATATACAGAGTATCACTCATAAGCTTATATTCAAATATATATTATATATGATAATATCAAATATATATTTGATTTAAATATATACATGATTTTAATCAAATATTATATATATATATTATAATACAACCATCTCAAACTGACTTCTCAGAGTTAATTTTTAGCATTTCTTTCCCAACCCTGTGTCTGTGACTTTATACTGGTCATTTGAAATCATCTATAGGAGTATTTATACCATGGAACCTAGCAAATCCTATAAATCAGGGTGCTCTCAAGTTCATCCCCATGTATATGTTCTCTCTTGCTCTCCTTTTCCTAGGGGTCCAGCTGTTAAACATTTATCAACTTATACCAGTGACATTTCAATTTGCAAATGCTAAGAGCTCTTTCCTCAAGAAAGTTAAGACATACAAATATGGTGTCCTAGAAACTAAAGGGAGTTTATGCATGATACACATTAATTGACATGAAACGAATGAATAGTAAAAAGAAAGCAATTTTCTAATATTCATCCACCAATATGTGGCTTGAACTTTTTGGCAGAAAAGTTAAACTAAGTAGTATGAAATTGGGGCGAAGAGGGGGCAGAAGCCTCTAACCAACAAGTCACTTTTAAAATGCGGCTTCTGCCAGTCAGTTTCCCCTCAGGTTTGTACTACCTGTGCATAGCAGATGCCAAACAAATACAGTTTGACAAGGTTTTATTTACAAGGGTATTCAACAGAGAAAATGAAAAGTCCTCAAAGCCACAAGTGGCCAGTTACCTTACCCTCATCACCCTTTAGTCCAAAAGTCCCAAACACATGTCCATGATGGCACTCTTTTGCCCCTCAAAACCTGAGAGGTAAGCACTTCTGCAAAGACTAGTCTTTCTCCAGCATCTTCTCTGCTTCTTCTCCAGTGTGCTGCACTGCTCCACTTCTTCAAGGCTCTTGTAATTTTTCCAACAGATGCTAATGCAAACTCAGGTCTCCAAATCTGCTGCCTTGCTGCAGCTCCATGCACTTCCTTTACGATTGCCGCCTTCCGGGGGACATCTGGCTAAATCCACCAGGCCTGCCCTAAGCAGCCCGTGGTCACCCCTGGCCTGTCATTCTGGCATCCAACTCCATATCAGCTACTTCTCTGGTGGCTACTCTCCCACCATGGCTTTTTGCCACCTCCACCTCACTCTTCCAGGGAACTTCCCTTGGCCAGGCCATATGGGCCTGTTCTCTTTTATTTTTCTTCTCTCTCTCCCATTTTATACATCCTCTCTTCCCACTTTCCATTTTCTCTTGTGTGGGGTCTTTCTCTCAGACTCCACCCACCAGGGTATTTTGGCACCAATACAATTTTTCACTTTGTCACTACCCTGGGTCATATACCAAGAGGCCTTCATTCCCTGGTCTTCCTCATTCTCCCTTGTGACTTACTCTCCAACTGCATCCCCTGGAACCTCAAAAAGTAATTGTGTTACATCTCCAACAACATTCTCTGTGCCCCTCTGATGTTGATAACACCAAGGCAAGAATCTGTTGGTTTTTACAGTCTGTTAACCCCACAGGGACACTCTCTGCTGAAGAAGAAAAAACAACAACAACAACAACAACACTGTAACTCATGAAGTGTATATTGCCGAGGGTCTCCTTGACCTGGGAATATGAAGCCCCTCAAAACCTTTCACAAGCAGCACCTCCTTACATTCATTCACCTCCATATAATCACAGAAAACCTTGCTGTTCAGAGACACTGCCTTTTGTAGGATATTAGCCTCATTGACTTCCTTAGTGGCCACCTCATTTCATAAATTTTATAAAAGGACTTTATTTTCAGTTTAAGTTTGGCATCAAGGGCAACAAGCAAAAGACCCAATTTGGCTATTTGCAGTTCTATAGTCCCCTCTGTTCATTCTGAAGTTTTCATAATACCTGACAAGTAGCAGGAAGAAGGTATTCATTGAGTAAATGATGCTATTTGAAAACAATATATACTTTAGATATTAATCTCTGGCATTCATTAAGCACTTACTGAATGCCAAACTTTATTTATTTACTTATTTGAGACTATTTTTTCACTATGTTTGCCTGCAGAACCTCAGGCTCAGGTTGTCCAGGGTGCCACAGACTCAAGCAATCCCAACCTCAGCTTCCCAGGTAGCATGTGCCACCACACCCAGCTATATTTTTGGAACTAGGGTTTGCTATGTGCCCCCGGTGGGACTCAAAGTGTGATCCCTGGCCCTGGCCGCAGCTACCTAGGCTGCCACTTACAAGCATGAGCCACCATGCCCAGCCAGATGCCAAAATTTAATTTGATTACAGAATTCTCATAAAAATGAAGAGCCAAACATTAACATCATCATTTTATTGTTATAAAAATTGAAAAGCAAAATCTCAACTAGATTATGAGTTAAATGATTCATTTTGTACTGAATAATATCAAATTTCAACTTAGTCTATTCAAGTATACTCAAACATCTAACTTTCCTTGAAAATCTGTAATATCTGTCTATTGAATGCTTTCTCCTCTGACAAGTCAGCTGAAGCTTACATGATTTACAGGAAGTAACTCTAATTTGATTAAGTACAAATTTTTAGTTTACTTCTTTCTGCTATCTCTAAATGCAATTTTACATTTGGTTAATTTACCTCAGTTTTGTGAGCCTTTTGATCTTCAGTTGAGTCAGTATTTCCAGATGCAATATTGAGCTAAATTCCAAACCCTGTTTTTTTTTAAGTTATAATAATGAAAGATAAATATATTAACACAATTTTAGAGATATCTATTTTTCTTTGTTTCTATTACTGTCTTCAAAATTATGTTATTAATATAAACTATTAAAGACAAAATGATACATTTCTATTTTATTTGGGGGAATATTTGTTCATACATATTGGTCTACATACATAAAGTTCATAATTTTATATCTAATAAAACAGGTTACCAATAATGCTCTCATATAGATCCAGAGGCATTGATCCAGTTGAATCAAGTTGCATCTCAACACATGCCTCCTAATTGAGCAACCAGTTTCAATTAAAATACAGGTTTCCAATCTATTCACTCAGTCCAAGCTTCATATGTATGATGTTGCTATTATATTTCCTGAATGAACTTAATGGCTCTGGCATGAATCCAGTCCATTCCATATATCTATTATACACAGGCATATCAGATAGCAAATACTATTATAACGATATTGATGTTATTTTAGATGAAGTCTTCCAACTATTTGTGATGAAGCAAATGTTATAAAGACAGCTGGCTCCATTCTCATTTCCAGTGAACACAGGAAGGAAGGTAGGATGACATAATCAAGATGGAAATCCTTAGCAAGTGTTTCCAGTGGGTGGGAGTGGTGTCTAAGAAACAAGAGAGAACTCCTGCATAATAGAGACTACAGCCCTGAGCTGTAAAGTGGTACAGTAGCGTCTCATCATTACTCCATTTTGTTTGCCCGCCTCCCACAAGGTTATATTATGAGGCGAGCATTTCAGAGGAGGAAAACATTCCTTTCACCCATAAAGATTTTCCAAGTACAGTCATCAGCTTTTTTTTTGTTATGGGGCAGAAAAGAAGCCCAGAAAATGAGTGGGGGATTCATACTGGAAATTTACATT
>PVHY01010058.1:21331-53767 GCA_004024945.1 Uropsilus gracilis
GATAGATAGATAGATAGATAGATAGATAGATAGATAGATAGATAGATAGATAGATAGATAGATAGATAGATAGATATCTCTAGGCATTTGTATCACTTCAGAATGTTGTGCATACACCTTTTCAATGCAAGTCATCACAAAACTATAGCGATGTCACTATCCAAACTAGTTCACTCCATGTTCCAGAGAGCTGTGACTTTGACTGTAACAGCACTGCTCATGCAGGTATAAAGGGTAAAGGCAGAAGTTTGTTGTCATGAATGAAAATATAAATCGCACAAGTTTGCTATGACTTGAAAGGCATTATCCTTAGGGACCCTGTGATTCAAATATTAAAGTGAAATTCTCAGGCTAACTTGAGAATTTTTTAAACAGAATCAGTTGAAAATATGTCAAATGAAGCACCTTTTCTTTTCTCCTCCCTAGTGCTACTCACTGCATGTTTGAAAGCTTGACTTGGATTCAGTATTTTATTTATAGGAATGACTCATCAGTACCCTGAAATGGTTAACATGCAAGCAACAAACTTACCCAGCAGTGAGGAAATCACAGGGGAGAATCTGGTTTCCAGAGAATAATGACTCATTCTAAAAACGTCTTTTATAAATATATTAGCAAATAACACATTATAACAAAAGATGTCCTCTCTGCACACACACACACACACACACACACACACATAAACAGTAGCATCAGCAGCTACTGATAAAATAATAGGAATATCATTTTTATCTTTATCTGGTTGTTATCTTAATATTTACCAGAACATCTAGATCTCATAAATGGCCCAAGTAAATGAATGTCTATTTGCTTGTGTGGTTGTATTAAAGTTGATAGCTGGAAATACAAGAGAGGTCACAAAATCCAGCAATATTTGCTTCCAAGAGAAGAGAAGCAGAGCTACTGAACGACATGTTCTGTTTTGTTTACAAAGTAATATGATATACTTTGTTCCCACCTGCTTCTCTGTACTCTGAATTATATACACCTTTTAGGCTTACAGTATAGACTGGTTATTTAGTGACTGCTCTAAAGTTTATCTCTTGGCTTTATTGTATAAAATATCATTTATCAATAATTAAGATAATTAAATTGATTCTTATACAATAGACCACTAGTTAATTCAAGCTCCATAGAAAATGAAATAATAAACATTAAGGAAATATTAGTTATTGATACTCTTTGCCTTCATGAGCTTTATATTTGAATCAAGTTATTATTTGATAGGAATACAAAAAGTTCTTAAAATGAAATAAAACATATGCCTTTGGAAGTTGTTTACAATTTCAGCTTTTGCTTTTTATGACTGATATGACAATAAACATTGTTCATCGTATTCACTAATAATAATGATGGAATCCTTTGCCATAGACAGCCTGCTCTTTTCTCATTCCCAACACTAACAGAGTAGAGATAAAATGACATAAATAAAAACTAAGGTCCCTAGGATTGTTTTCATGAGGGTCAAAGGTAAGATAAAATTGAAACTATCACTCAATATTGTTTCATCAAAGTCACAGGAGAGAAGTGAGTGCATTTAATTGCAGAAGGGAAGAAAACAATATAATGCAGTAAGTTTCAATTTTGTATTTGCTTTCAGGAAGCATAACTCAAAAGGGTTCTCAGATTACAGTCAGTTCACTGTAGACTCACTAATTTATCCTCAAACTCATTCAGAGAATTCTATACTTTTTTTGCTTGTTTATAATTTCTTCTACATAACATTCTAATTATCATTACAATTAAAGATTATTAGATCATCAGGATACAAATAAAATAGGTAAATTTATTCATTAATATCACCATCAATATATGTTATATATAAAATTTATTAATACCAAGAAACATAGTAAGTATGAACTGAGCATTTATAGTGCATCATAGGCATTATTATATGAAGACAAGTACATCTTAAATTACTCAGTCCTTACAAAAATTCCACATAATTCTACTGCTGTTTCTGTTTTATAAATGGGGTGAAAAGAGAGAGAGAGGTAAGGAGGACAAATACTCAGAGTTGAAGAGCAGATTCTATGCAGAAAGAATTCATAAAATTATAAATTTATTATACTTTTTATAACCCAAAACAAGATTCAAAAATGTTACATACCTATAGAGCTGTATCAAACAGTATTAGAATAAGTTGAGTAAATAAATTTAGTAAATGATAAGATAGTTTTCTTTGAAATGGACAGTTCTTAATTTCATAAATATTTTTCACAGTCATATGTCAAATTTGATTTCATTTTATATAAGTGAACAAAGAAGAAAACTAGAAAAGTAAGCATTATGGTGTCAAAAAAAAAAAAACACGCACATTTTGCTCTTATAAATTCTATGAGTTTCATATTTTTTGTTTATATGGTATATTTAATATTTTTCTAGCTATAAATTGAAAGGAAGAATGCAGAAAAACTAGTTAAAACATAACACAATTAAAATAGCCAGCTAAGTATTTGGGGAAGCTATGGGACATGTAGATTCATCAACATCTAAGATAAATAGCAACATCACCATTAATCCCTCCCTAGAACTCCTTAGAATTGTCACTTACTGAGGTCATAGAATTCTTATTAAATTATCATGAAGGCAAGTCAAAGCCAGTTAGGTGAATGGAATTAGATGATTAGATGATTAAAGGATATACAAAATCAGTAAACCCTAAAGTATTGTATGAGAAAGACCAAGGTTAAAACAACAACTAAAGACCAATGGATCAGCCCCCCCACCCAAAAAAAAAGGATGGGCCAGGGACTTAGTAAAGAACCAAATAAATTAACAAACAAACAAATAATCAATCAATCAATCAATCAATTAAATTTAAATAATTAATTTTAATTACTTAATTAAAAGGTAGAAGAAGAAATTGTAAACATTATTTTTATTTTTTCAAACAGATTTTAAAGCAAAAATGTAATTAACCTACTGGTATAATCAACCACTATTAGGTCATATTTGCTTTGTATTTTCAATTTACAACTCACACTTGGCCATTCAGACAAGTTACTCATGTTTTTGCATTATAAAAATGTATGTGAGCTACTTTATTTTACTTCAAGTTTAAGGCAAACCTATTAGTATCTAAAGCAATCATGCAAAACAGTGTTACAACTGAAAAGTTCTTATTTCAAGTGTTTGATATTTTTTCTTTAATTTTAAGGATATAAACATACTGCAAATGATAAAAAAGCTATGTGTGAAATAACATGTGTCTATGCTATACATTAACAGCATAAGATTGTCAGATTAACAGGATTTAATATAATTAAATTTCCATGAAAGATCAAGCAATGTCCATAATGCCTCAGGATAATGAAAGCAGTCCTATATTTCACACCTATAAATACATCATAGATACATCATAAGTTATCTCCCCCTAATGATAATTTATATCCTAGACATAAAATGTTGTAGGTTCATGATATTTAGTCATATTACTTTCTATTTAGAGCTGTGGTTTGATTAAAAATCCACAATGAGAGTTTAGGATATGTCATCAGAGGAAGCAATTGAGTAAGAGTTAATATTTCCAAGTATTGTTTATGAGAACAACATTACCCTGAAATAAAACCAGATAAAGATATGACAAAAAAAAAAGTAATGGAAGAACCAATGGCAATAATGATGAGTACAAATGCAAAAATCCATAGCAAAATCTAAGCAAAATGAATTCAAAAATAAATTAAAAATACAATATAATATAACCAAAGAGGTAAATCTAAATATTTCACTAAGAGACTGAGTGAAACACTAAACTAGCTCACCATAATGTCATGTCACAAAATCAATTTACAAAATCATAGGTGTTTCTAATATGCAAAAAATGAGCTCTAAGATGAAGAATCAATAAAATAATCACACTTATAATCTTCTCAAAATGAATTAAGTACCTGGGAATAAATTAAAAAGGAGATGAAACACCAATACAACGAAACATATAAGACATTGGTAAAAGAAATAGGAGACTCAAAGAAATGGGAAACTATTCCCTGCTCATGAATTGGAAGAATTAACATCATTAAAATAGCCCAAAGAAACATACAGATTCAATGCAATGCTAATCAAAGTTATAATGATATTCTTTAAAGAAATAGAATGAATGATACTGAAAGTCATATAGATGCAGAGACAATTTTAATAGTCAAAGCAATGCTGACTAAAAAAATAAGAAAAGATGTTAGCATAAAACTTTAAACCCTACTACAAAGGTGTAACAATCAAAACAGTATGGTACTATAATAAAAACAGTCAATGAAGCAATAGAATAGAATTGAGATCCCAGAAATAAACCCATACCTGTATGGGCAATTAAGCTACTACAAAGGAGTCAATGCTAAACATTGAATAAAGGAAAACCTCTTCAATAAATGCTGTTGAGAAACTGGACCTCCATTAACAAAAGAATAAAACTAGACCGCTACCTCACATAGGTCAAGAATGTAGAGATTAACTCAAAATGACTAAAAGACTTGGATGTAAGATCTGCAACTATAAAATTCACAGAGGAAATCAAGGTCAAAATATTCCATTGCATAGACTTCAGTGATATCTTTGGGAATTTAACTATGAAGAAAAAATATATAAACAATTAGGACTTCATCAAACTATAAATTTTGGCATTTAGAAACCATCACTAAGTAAACAAACAAAAAAAGACACCCTACTGAATGAAAGAAAATATTTGTACACCATGCATCTGATATTGGATTGATATCTAAGTTGACCAAATTACTCAAACAATGCATCAAAAAGGAAACAAATAGCCCAATCAAGAAATGGGCAGAAAAATTAAACAGGCACTTGTGCAAAGAAGACACATAGTGGTTTACAGACATGTGGGGAAATACTTATCATGAATCATCAGAGAAATGCAGATCAAAATCACAATGAGACATTATCCCATGCCCTCAAAGATGGTTCACATCAAAAGAGCAGAAACAATTTTTGTCAAGAATTTGGAGAAAATTGGATCCTCCTACAGTGGTGGTGTGAATGTAGAGTGGTTGAACTCCTAAAGAAAATGGAATGGAGATTGCTCAAAATATTAGAAATGGATCTATCAGTTGATGCTGCAATTCCACTCCTAGGTGTGTGTCTTAATAAACAAAAACACTAATTTAAAGGATTACATGCATTCCTGTGTTCACTGAAGCACTATTTATAATAAGCAAGTGATGGAAAAGACAGTTGAGTAAATTAGGAAGATGTCATATATTATATTCCATGGTACACTACTCAGTACAAGTAAAAATTAAATATCTACTTCTGTGAAAACATGAACAGAACTGGTTATAAATATGATAAGTCAATCAAGTCAAAAGAAACAGTTACTAGATGAATTCACTATGTCTGGAATATAGAGACAAACAAAGTAAAAGGTCACATAAATCCAAGCCAACAACATACTCTAGAAATCTGACTACAAAATTGAGAGTACCAAGGTGGGAGATAAAGATAGGAGAACAACACAACAGATTTTCATGGCCTTTTGGATGCTTGTTGATAGACATGGTGTAGTAACATACAGCTAACCTCCTGTATCTATAAATCATTTACTATGTTGTAAACCAGTGTTATCAATATTAAAAAAAATATTTACTGTGACTTTGCAGAAGAAAGATGGCCATTAATATTCCATATTTACTGGTGTACAATTTATGAACACATTTACATGCAATTAATAAATGAAGCTTTTCAAAATTTTAGATACTTACATTCAATAAATAAATGCCTTTTAAAAATGATACCAAACACTGACCCTAAAAATAAAATTAAGTACTTAATGAACTTAATAAAATAAAGTTTTTAAAAATAGGTAATAATGAAGCAAACGTAAGAGCTTTTTTGCTGGGATGAATTGAGACCTTGTTTTATTCATTTCACAAATCCATTAATTATACTCATCTTTTTTTTTTTCATTTTTTCCCATGTGCTTCTTTCAAAGATATTTTGCACTTTTACTTTTATTCACTTAATTTCAATAATTGGTCTATGTTGTTCTATCAATGAAACCTCAAAGTTTACAAGTTGAAACTTTATCTTATGTCAAATCACAGAAAAATCCATTACTTCCTAGGATAAGTGGAATCCCTTCTCTTTTAAATAGCCCATTTACCTAGAGTTCCAGTTGCTACAAAAGTTCCAACCCTTTAATTTGTAAAGGAGTAGTCTATGCAAATTTGAGTTTCATGTATCCTGAGAGACCTCTGAGTAGTTTTTGTAAATATCCTGGGTAAACTATCAAACCCATTGGACATCCACATGAACACCAATAAATTTTTTGTGGGCCTCTTGAGGTTGCTTCTAAATCCAGAATCTGGTAAAGATTGCTTGGTTTAGTAATTTAAAGAGTTGATGAGGTTGTTGTATAGAAAAATAATGTATGTTTTATGGTGCCTACCAGGTTTCACACAACTTTTCACAGCACAAATGCTGAATTAAAGAAGCATCAATGGGAAACTCGTCTGGACTTCACAAATTAAAGTTTATCTTGACCAGGACTGTTCTATACAAAAAGGTACCCACTTTCTTTTTTAAAGGAATTACTACCTGTCTAACTTTTTTTTTCTGCTCATAAGGGAGAGTAGCTGTGAATTGGTGAAAATGAGAATAAAACTGAAAAGATGTATCTTAGAGAAACATGTGGATGAGGTGAAATTTGAAGTTAGGATGCCTTATAAAACCTGAACATTTAAACCAGCCACAACACCATACTGTTTTTCAGCTATTTTCTTGTACTCATAATATAATATGTCCACTTACTTATATTAAACTTTTTAAAATGTTTGCTTGTATTTTGTCACTTTTTTCTTTAACAAGACAAAACAGGGATTCTTCAGTGCTTATCACAGCAACCGAGCCCATCTATACAAAAGAGACTGTTTACATTTTCAAAATGTGTGACCTTTTTAGAATTTCTTTTAAAACAAGGGCAAATTGACAAAGTTCTTGTAAATCTTTCATTCACTGCAACTCATGACTGTTTCTGTTCTTTGATGTCTAATTCCTTCATATAAAGATAAATCAGCCCTCAGAAGGCTGCTTTTATCCATCTCCAATGTTAAAGATACTCCTTTAAAAGTTTCCTTTAACATTTAGTATTTTAAAAAATGCTTTTGAGTTTATATTCACTCTGAAGGCAAAGGGGGGATTATTTTTCTGGTTTTATGTTCAAAAATATTTTATAACTATTATGTTTTTGTTTCTCTAAGGCTTTTGGAATTATAAATTGATTCCTAGTGAGTATTAAACACAATAAAACTCATTTTTATTACTTTTCTCAAGCTTGAATGATCAACATTTTTATGAGAAAAGAGAAGATTTGAGAAAAAAGATTGTGCAATTCTCTGTAGAAATTGTCCAGATGCCAAAGCCAATCACATACAAATTATTTCATATGAATTTTTCATACTGGTTCCCAAGAAAATTAAGTAACACTGCCAATAACCAAAAACAAGAAAACAAAAAAAACCACAACCACTCAACAAGAGCAGGGGTTTTACCCATCATAGCTGTTTCCTCTTGATCACTCCAGGTAGAGGCAAATGCCAGGAAGTTAAGTTCTTTGACTAATTTTTACTTTGCTGAGGGCATGGATGGAAGCCTGAACTTTAATCCTGATATCTTCCATTCATCATTTCTGAACCATTCTCTTTATGATTCTCATCATCCATATTTCTAAATTCCTAGAAAATACTACATTTTCACTTTCTTCCTGAGAACTTGCCCTTTTATATGATTTAAAGTCTATTTTTTCCCTTTTTTTAAGTTTAAAATATTTGTTATGCATGTATTCATCTCAAATGAAGAATTTCAGATATTGGCAGATTAACACTGAGTTGTTAGTGTGTAGTACTTATAAACAACATTCACATATTTGTTTTATGTACAGTCAAGTTATGCATACAAATATATATATATGTATAATTCAATAAGGTTTTTTGTTTGTTTGTTTGTTTGTTTGTTTGTTTGTTTTTTTGAGACTAGGTCTCACTGTTTTTGCCCGTGGAACCGCAGACTCTAATTGCCCGGGGTACCACAGACTCAAGCAATCCCTAGCCTCAGCTTCCCAGGTAGCTGGTGGGTGTGACAGGCGCACGCCACCATGCCCAGCTATTTTTTTGGAGCTAGGTCTTGCTACGGGCCCCAGGCGGGACTTGAACCGCGATCCCTAACCCTGGCCACTTCATAGGCTGAAGCTTACAGGCAGGCATAAGCCACCATGCCCGGACCTTCAATAGGCTTTTCTAAGAATTAGGAAAACATTTGTAAAATAACCCTTAACATTATCATTACCTAAATGTTACCAAATGAAAGTTAGTTTTCATATTTTCTCAAATATAATACACTTTTATTTTAAAATTTATTTAAGTAGGATCCAAACACTGTCCCTATATAGCAACAGATTAATATATCTTAGTTTCATTTAATCTTTAAGGTTTCACATCATTTCTATAATAATAAAGTATTATTTCAAAACTTATGTTCCAGTTGAAAAGAGTTGTTTGATCTATTTATATATTATTTGATTCTATGTATTTGTATTTCATTTATAATATTTCAGAAAAGCATTGTTAGTTTACAAATGTTGAAGGACTATTCATACAAAAAGACTAACAATAGATTGTGACACAATCAACAATCCAAAATCATTAACTACTGTATTCCCCTAAAAACAATTAAAAATTAATCCTTCTACTATGATTTTAAACCAAAAGTAAATACTCTTCTTGAATAGTGGGAATCTTGTGGATTGAGCCGTATCTCCCAAGATGGTATGTTGAATTTCTAATATCTTATACCTATGGAAATGTTAATTTTGAAGATGTAATCAAATTAAGTCAATACCAATATCCCTAACAAGATCTTGACATTTCTAAAGAGTCTAAAATTTCATGCAGACATTTTATATTGGTGCAGGTAATATCAAATAGTATAGTTAGGTGAGATTTTTAGAAATCTCTTTAAGATCTATTCTGATCAATGAATTAAGAATTGGTGTAGCCTGAAAGCAAATTAAATATTTATTCTTTTCTCACTGAGATGCACAAAGATGAACAAATCAGGTATTGTTTTGACCTATTTCTTCAGAGAGTCATCCTATTTCTCTCATTCCTTCCACTATTCTATCTGTGGATAGATAGAATATCCTTTTTTAAATAATTTTATTCATAATTTAGATTTTACAATATAGGCAAATGATTATTGGAAAACCTCCCCCCCCACCCCCACGCACCATTGACGGCCCCCTCTGTTCACTCCAGCTCCTCTCCTTGTTTTTTGGTCTACGTTAAGTCCTTTGGTCTCTTCATTTTCTGTGGCAATGCCCTTTTCTTTGGTGAGGTACTGTGATCCTAAAATATAGTAAACCTTGTTGGTAGATATTCAGTCTTATCTCTGTACAGGGTAGCCATTCATTCTCCTTTGGAGTCTATTGGTGTTTTCTCTTGTTGACGGGTCTTCAATCAATTCCATTCATTGTAGAAGATACTCGTTTTGGAGGGCATCTGCTGAAAAACTTTGCAGATCATTTCCTCTCCTTCAGATTGTAGCTTTGTGTGGGCTTGCCACCCCATCTCTGTGACCTTCCTCTCCCATGGGATGGGGAGGGGCACCTTGCTTTCTTGAGTTGTGTATCGTCCACTCGTATTTGTGCACAATATTTTGCTCCGGTCCCTCACCAATTCTATCGGTCCAATGGATTATTAGTTCTCTTCTCTTTCCTTCTGAGGACTAACAATTGGGGTAAAAGTGAAAGAGGTGGTTGCGCCCGTAGCCCCCCCCCCCCCGCCCCCCAGCCCGCGGTGGCTGAGCACGCGAAGGCCAGGCGCAGGTAGGCCGCAGGCATGCCGGAAGCCCGATCCGGGTTCCAGCTGCTGACACCTCCATGCCCCTCCATCCCAGAGTCCACCTGGGCGGGGGCCACCGTCCACTCAACACACAAAGCAGAGGCTTGCCTGAGCCCCGGTTATACTTCTTTAACACCACATGGACCATAATGGCTACAGCAGCAATCATTAAATTATAAGCACACGTCTAAAAGAGAAAGAATTATATAAAGGTCCAAAAATTATATAAAACACTACTTCTTAATTAAGTTTGTGTGTATGTACTAAAGCATTTTTTTTTCAAGTAACATTGTATAATAACATTATGTAAGTTCCAGGTGTGCATCACTGAAAATAAACTTGCATATTTAACATTAAACTTACTGTTAAAACTCCAATTTCTGACTTACTAAAAGGCTTGTATTTTCAAATAAAGTTCATTGGCCAGATTTAGTCACTTGGTTACATCAATATAAGCATCCATAAAATTGAGAAAAAACATCTAGAAATTTTTATCAATGTAATATCACACTGAATAACAATACTGAAGATGAATATTAATCACTAAATTTACTTGCTGCATACATCTTACAATCTAATAAGCAAGAGATCATTTGAAACTCTCTATGACCAAATGGATGAACTTAACTGTGTCAATCCAAGTTAACTGAACTTTCAGCAATCTTTTGCATTAGTTTGAAGAGGTTTAGCACTATTACAAATATCCCTCATTATGCCACCTCCTCCTCTTCCTCTCCACTCTTTTCTCACTCTATCTCTCTGTCTTTCAAGATTTCATTATTTCTTGCCAAGATCTGATTAAGTCAGTTTATAGTAGAATGCCAGTAAATATTTATTTCATTAAACAGTTCAATATTTTGAAGATCTAAGTATGTTCATATCAAGCAAAAGTATAAGCTGTTTATTTTCATTTAGAGAAATGCTTATATTATAAGACAATAACTCAGGTGACATGCTTAATATCAAATTCTGTAAAATAAAACTTCCTTTGTACATTGAACTATTAAAGGAAGGGAAAATTAATTGTTCCACTCTCAAAGTAGAACATTATACATCTTACCTATGTAGTCTTTGTAGGACTGTGCATATTACCCTGACAATGCTGACAATCAGGAGGAAATTCCTTCATATAAGTTTAAAGGTCATTATAAAATTGGATATATGGAAGAAAATAGGAACTTGCAAAAAATAATATTAAAGTGGAAAAAAGGAATTTTCTTCCAACCTTCTAGTAGTTGTTCTCAAAAGATTGTGCAGATGAATTCAACAAATCCAAAAAAAAAAAAAAAAAAAAAGGATTTCATCGAGCTATTATGCTATTCTAATTACTGATGTAGAAATTGTAGATAACTTTAATTGTAATTTTCCAAATGCAGAATTCTTACTCTAGAAATATTTGCTGACATTGTAACAAAAATAAATTTATTGCTAACTTGTTCATTAACTAGCACACTAATTAATGGGAATGAACTCTCATATAAAATTAAAGAAACTTAGGTAAAAGGTTTGGAGAACATTATTCAATAAACCACACACACACATAAAATTATAATATTATACATATGTCTATACATGCACATACTTATAAATGATATAAATAAATGCTATCCACAAATAAATATTTGATGCATTGAAAATCAAATATCCAAGTGGTGTACTTAATCAAAATTCCTTGAGTCAGTCCACAGTATCAATTCTTTTCTTCAAATCTATATAACCTTAAAATGTAGCTTCAATATCTTTTTTGATCAATGATTCCAATAAAACAGGATCTTATTTAGATAAGTCAAAAATCTACTGTCACACAAGAACATACATTTTCATTTTCTGTAAACATTAAAAATAATTTCTTTCTGAGATATCAACATGATTTTAATTGAAACTGTTTTTCTTGTCTAAAAATGAAAAAGTCAATATTTAATTTGAATGTAATTAACAGAACTAACAATTAGTCCTTTTTCTCAAGTGATATCCCCCATGGTTGTAGAACAAATTTAGACAGAATTACTCAAACTTTCTGGAAGTTGCTGTATGCACACATTCAAGTTTTGGATGAGTAAGCTATTTGAAACAAAGATATTCATTTGTTCTATAAAATATAAATTTCAAATGGCTCATTTTTGTTTCTATAGAACAATTTGATAAAAATGAGTCATTCTGTTTGCTGTGCAGTGATGAAAGTCTAAGAAATTCAATGATGTAGATGTTACTCTTTATTTAATATTAGTTTTCCTTTATGTGCATCCAGCCTACTAACATTACTCATCAGGTCTTAGAAACAAGGAAATGAGTAATATTTGTGAAACTAATAATGGATTTTCAAAGAGAAAGGGTTTCATCTGGAAAATAAGAGTAATAGATAACATTATTTAAAATTCAATTTTAAAAAATGGTAGCTATTGTGCCAGTAATTAGAAAGAAGGTCAACTCATTCAAGTTCCTCAAATACATACTGTGTGCCTGGGATTGTGTTTAGGATCTGCAAATATCAAAAAGACAATGGAGAGAAATGATTCTTCAGTTTCTGCTGCTTATGACATTATAATTAATATAAGTAAAAAAGACAATATGAACAAAATTACAACTTAACAGTGGAATGATCTGTGAATTGCCATATTTTATGCACCAACTAACAGAGTGACAAATCTCTTTTTTAGTGGTCCAGAAATGTTACTTAAAATAAGTAACTTCAATATTGAGTTATAGTGATTGAAAAAAAGGCATTCAGTTTATAACAATATAAATGATAGTGGGAAATGGTTAATTTAGACCAAAAATATCATATGTGGGACATCCAGGGGAAAGAAAAGACAATGTCTTTCTAGGTACTTAAATAAATATGACCAGGAGTGTGAAGTTTAATGAGAGTGACTGAAAGAGATAACACTGGAGATATTGGCAACTTCTGAACCTGCTAAGGGTTTTAAAATCATGATTAGAGCAAAGAAGAACTTCTTAAGATTAGATGCTGGAAGATGGCATAATCATATTTTAATTTACAAACATCATACTGGTGGTATGTAGGAAATGTTATAGTATGTGATTAATAGCAATACACGAGTATACACATAAATCATAATTCTATAATTTTAATTTTCTCTAACAAAAGAACTGAGGCAATTTCTGAGAGCTTTTTTCTATTGCATTTTTATTTTCAGTTGAAGAGCTTATCCATTTGAATATCTTTCTCTTACAACTAATATAACTATTCCAAAATAAAATAAGCGACTTTTAACTGGTTCACTAATATTTGATTTTGCTATTGTTTGTGATTCATATTACAGCAAATATTAAACCAAAAAAAGCTATTGTAAAACTCCTCTGATTTAAAGTATAGAAAGCCACAAGAGAACACTATTGCAAATAACAATTTTCTTTATAAATAGCTGGGTGTGGTGATGCGCGCCTGTAATCCCAGCTACCTGGGAAGCTGAGGCTGGGGATTGCTTGAGTCTGTGGTACAATAGGCAAAAAATAGCGAGACCTAGTCTCAAATAAAATAAAATAAAATAATTTTACTTTATACCTTTCAAAAAGCTGAAGTTAGAAGACCATCAATATGTATTAATTTCAAAGTGTGACAAGTGTCTCCAAAGATGAATGATATATGGTAACTCAGAAAGCAAAATGATGACCTTCCTAAAATTGCATAAAATGAAACAGTTAAATTATGACCAAGCCTTGACAGTGGGATGTGCATTAATATATATTGTTTCAGAATAATTTAAACCTTGAAAAAAATACTTAACAATTTGTCTGCTGAATTAGATGAAGAAATCTGTGACTGACAGAGCTACACATGAAAAGAGTACTCATTAGATTCATGGGTATGAAGAAAATGACTGACTACCACTGGGGTTCAAGTAAAACATATTGATTATTTATTGGACTATTTGACATACAAAAGAAACTCTTTAAATCACTAGGGAATGATATAACTTTCTTATTCTATGGTTCAAATGAAGATACATTACTTCCTGCTGAGAAATGGAAACACAATCCATTGCCAGTGGATATTGCTAGGAAGAACTCCTTGACCCACTATCCACCCCAATGTAAAACAAGTATCCCCTGAAATAGTGCATAGACTTTTTTGTCTATAAAACCAACCTACTAGAGATACAAAATGAGTTTTGGAAGCCATCAAAGGAAATGGCTATAAAGTTAAAAAAAAATGACTGAGAGTGGGCATGACATATATCACCACCCACCTTTATGAAGCAGGTGATGTATTAGAAGCAAAATAGACTAGTGTTAACAACCATACGGATATAGAGAAAAACCCTGTTTGTAGCACAAAAGTGAAAAAAAAAAAAGCTCAATGTTTATATTAAATACAAACACTAAGAGAAACCCAAACAAAAGGAGAATTTGAAGTCTATCTTATATCAGGCATCAAAATTGCTGTCACAAATTCCAAACTTATTTCAATCACATTTAGTTTGCCAAATCTCCACATTATTGGTTTCACAGAAGTAGGGAATCCACTACTTGATATAAATAGTCCTGATCTCAGTTTCCATTATCTTTCTTATTCTTAATGACAGGAAGTAATAAAATCACGAGATACACACACACACAAATACACATTAAAAAAAACTCACAAATCTTAGTGAAGAAACAAAAGACAATCGATATAAACAAATTCAGAAATGACAACAATATTGCATATTATAGATTATATCTTGAAACTAATAATGATTTACATGCTAAAGGTTATAATGAAAAAGAATAAAACATACATAAATAAATTTGGAATTATAAAGAAGCTATGGAAACAATCAGGCTGCATGAAAATATAAAAATCTAAATTCTAACTATCATAAATTAAGAATTTCTTAGCTGGATCTGTAATACTCTATATGCAGCTGAAGAAAGAATCAGAAAATGAATTGACAAACATTATAAAAATCAAAAAATGGAGACTATACCAGTAAAATAACCACAATATAAAACAATTTTAAAAGTTCTGTTACACTATTAAGCTGTTGAAAATGTTTATACTTTAGCCCCTCTTCCAAAGAAAGAAATTGAGGAGAAATACTTGAAAAGATAATTGAAGAAAAAAAATTTAGTTAATAAATGATCATAGCCATATCAAAGATTTTCAAAGAACTAAGTACAAAAAATACAAAAATAAAAATTAAAAAGTCACACATATGTGTGTGTATATATGCCAACTATGTGATAACTAAAGGTTTTAAAGGTAACCAAAAATATGAAAACAGTGTAATTATCATCACAGATAGTCAATGAAGTAACAAATTTAATATGTTAAAAAGAGAGAAATTAATATCACTGTTGTTCTTTCCTCAGTAACAATATTTTTTGAAAAATAAAGGAGGAAATGTTTAAAAAAAGAAATTTTTTTTTTTTTTTTTAAGCAGAGAGAATATATTGCCACGGGGTCTTACAAGCATTTAAGGAATGTATTTAAGTGTAAGGATTTTATAACAAAATGAGTATCTACAAGAATGAATAAAGAGCACTAGAAATGTTAAATGTAAAAATAAACACAGATGTCAATGAGTAAAAATGGATCTGTCATATGACTCAGCGAACCAACTCTTAGAGGTCTACCCAAATAATGCAAGGACACTAATTCAAAGTGAAACTTGCCTTATCATCTTCCTTGAAGTACTGTTTAAACTAATTAAACTTTGGAAATAACCTAAGAGCCCTCAAATATATGAATAGATCAAGAAGATATGTTAAACACACACACACACACACACACACACACACACACAAAGAAATACTACTTAGCCATCAAAAAGATAAATTTGTAGTAGTTGTTGCAACATGAATGGAGCTGGAAAGGATTAGGACAAAGAAAAATGCCAGGTAGTGTCACATAAAGAAATCAAACAAAGAGTTATATACAGTCAAACTTGAAAAACAACACTTGAAAGCTGACTATAAAACTGAAAAATCCAGAGGGGTTGGAGGAGGGTGAAATAGGGAGGGTAAATTAGAGAGGGAGCCCATAGCACTATGCTTGCATACTGTGTGTGTTTTGGTTGTATACTATGTAGTAATACCTGAAGGGAGGGATCATATACTTCCAGAATTCAAACAAGATTGTAAAGCGATGTTACCGCAATAAAAATAATACTTTCTATAAATGACTTTCTCAAAGTTTAAATTATTTGAAAATTTAATATACTATACTAGTTTCTTTTCTTAGGTACTCTAAGGTACTCTACATTAGTTGTACTCTAATTACCATACTCTGATTTAAGAGAGATTTATTCTCTTACAATTCTGGAAACAATAAGCCTGAAGTTATAGGCAGGCCATGGCCATGTTCTCCTGCTAGGTCTGTTGCAGATTCTTTCACTGGTTCAGGTTGTGAGGGTCACTAGCAGTCCTTAGTATTCCTAGAATTAATTAGGCATTGCTCCACTCCTTTTGTGATACGTTGTGATAGCAAATCCCAAAGTTTAATACACCTGAATTTCAATTAAAGAAACCACATTTGTATTCCCCTAATTTGAATATTAGAAAAATGGAAGTTTCTAAAAAGTAATTTCAGTAAGAGCATAGGGATTAATCACTAATGATGCATATACATAGGAGCAATGGAAGAGAATATACTTGATTGGAAATCTCTTAATCTGCTTTATACATTTAAATATATTTGAGTAGATTATCTCATAACATTTTATTTACCATGACATTTTCCATTCATATTTTATTTTCCACCTATATGTTTGCTATTTTGTTCAAAGTTCTATTATTTATATATTGTCTTAATTATTAAACATTGCTCATATTTGGAACCTATTACGCAAGCATCCAGATGTACCAACATATTGTCATTGCTCTATAAAGAAATCAACTCTATTACATATTTACTATTCCACAATTGCTTCTAAATCATTTTAAGATAAAGATCCTGGAAATGTATAGGGCAATTGTAATAGTAGCATCAAGGTTCACAGCCACTTGCATAACTCTATAGACATGCAATTTCTAAGAGCAAAGAAGGATCTCTTCAAACTCACTGTTGGTAAAAGTGCTATATGATAAGATGGTAAGTGACAATTTTAACTTTGCAGTTGGCTGTTGTACATGATAGCAACTTTCAAAAAGAATGTTGGATACCAATTGCAAAGGACATGGCATCTGTATACAAACATGGGAGTCAAAATTCACTGTAATTTAAAAAGTACCAAATCATATTCTGCTCTTTCTATCACTGTATAATTAGCAAAGCCAGTTAGGATGTACTCAGAAAAAAAAATAGTTTTTATTCCCCAAACTGACAAGTTCAAACACATCCATCATGAATTTGCATCTTGGAGTCAGGCCCAGGATAGGAGGTCAGTGAATAGCAGAGCATAATTATCCATCAATATAATAACCTTAAATTAATTTCTGCAGGCACATTAAAGAAGTTTGTTGCATCCAGTTCTCATAATATAATTGTACTAGAAGGTTTTGTTTGCTAATGTAAGCTTATTTAATACAAACTTTACATAACACTGTGTTCTGTAGTTTCTTTAATGAATGGATATTTAATTAATTATGTTCTTCCTTTATCAATTTTTATACTGAGTGCATATGGAGGTTATGTCTAACACATTTAATATTTCCTATCATTTTTTGAAAATGTTAAAATAAATAACTTAAATGAAATTGGCTCTTATATATTGTAACAGTTTTATAAATGTTATCATTTATAACACATATACATGTAAAATACTTTTTTAAAATTATATATAATACTTGGATAATTTACCAGTATGACAAGACATTATAGAGATTTCATATGATAAATTCAAACAAAAACTCATATTATAAATTAAGAAAAGTAAGTAAGTGTTTTAATTAAACTTTAGTGAGTCAATTTTTTTTTGCATATGTGTGTGTGAGACAGAGAGGGAGGAAAACAGATCATATTTTTATATGATCTATTTTTGTATAAGACTATTCATATATTAGTAAATTTACATACAAACTTGCACTATTGTGACTAGCATAAGTATTAAAACAGAACAAAAGAATTCCCAGTGACTTTTATCTCTTGGAAGCTTATTTAGTTCCACTCCTAATGGGTTATTTACACACATCAAATGTGCAAATTTTCTACACCCTGACTTCACCCTTACTTTTGTACAGACTGAGTTCATAGTGATAATGAGGATATTTTGGTGTGTTTTCTGGCATAAATTCCTAAATAAAAAGAATATATAAAAATAATATATTCCCCTTCCTTTTATCTTTAGGAAAACCAGCTGACTTTGCCATTGCTACCTCAAAAGTGGATACATATGGCCCAAAATAGCATTAAATAAATTTTACTTTTATGGACTCTAAAACCAAATGAGGAAAGGATTTACCTTTAAGAACTGACGTAAGCAATCCAGAAACTTAAGAAAGACTCTCAGGTGTTAGTTTTAATTATATGACATTCATATAATCAAAAGATGATTGAATGCAAATACACTATATGACAAAGTGAAGGAGGCAAGTGGGAAGAAAGACTTGCAAGTACAATGGAGTCGCTTGAATCAATATTAATACCTGGGAAATGACAGGAGCAGATGAGCTACTCTGGTGTGAAACAATTAGAGTTGACAGGGCTCAATTTGAACAATGTGTTCCACTGGTCATAAAGTGAAGAGACAGATCTGCAAACAATGACAAAACCTATACACAGTACCTGCCAACATCATTGAGCAGTCAGAATGTTTCTTGGTGACCTTGGAATCACTAATTGGGTGCTAATCTTTCGATTAGTCATATTTGTGTATAGAAATGACTCTGTTAAGTTTCCCCTTCCCCATTCCCGCAAAACCCCGTCCCCCCTAAAAAAATTCAGGGCCAGTTTAACTTAACATTAGAAGACATGTCTACGTAAGTAATGGATATGGCTTTCTAGGCGACAAAGTGATTGATTCCACAATTAGAAAAACTTAAAATGCCAAGCAATCTGATAAGTAGTATCTTTCCTTAAATTGACAGTGAGGGATGAACAAGTGTGACTGAACCCTTTGGTGAGGTGAGATTTAATTGGCAGGGGTCTGGGAATTTCACAATAATATGGAGTTAAGAAAAGTACCCTGAAAAAGAAGAAAACTAAAGTAGGCTGCTATTGTCAATGCCAATCTTTGCCTTCACCCTCTTGCCTGAGGCTGCTTCTGCTAAGACTAAAGATATGATGACATCTGTATGGCATATTCGTAATACTGTAGCATTTTATTTTACTCTTTGGTAAAAATTAAATTTTGGGGAAAAAGTGAGGGAAAACTAAATTATGTTTGTTTTTTAAATGCATATTGTAAAGTATATATTCAGTGAGAGAAATGATCATTAACTGAAATCTATACTGAATTTTATTACAAAATCTCATCTGTTAAAATATAAATATACTTTCAGAACCAGTTGTGGGCGTTTCAAGGGTTGTTAAATAGCCTAAATTGTTTTTGCTCTTAATAATACATAGCTCTAGGGCATAATAAACATGTTCACTTGAATGAAAAAATATTTCATTACCTATGTTTTGGGAAGGAGTATGCTGGTTTATATGTATAGTTAAACTTCTCTTATTAGGAAATATTTCCTAGCTACTATTCTCTATTATGAATTGCATCATGTGTGAATTGTTGCTAGAGTGTTCGCAAATGCATTAAAATAACGTTATAATCTAGGTAAAATGAATGCCTTGAAATTGACTCCAGCCTAAAATGTTGAGCATGTAGCTGGTAAACATGATTATTAATATAATCATATTTTCCACATTGATCTGATTCAGCTGCATGATTTTAATAGACTCAAACTGGAAAACTGGGCATATTCCAATTTAAAATACTTTGTTGTTCAACCAATACACTCAGTTCCTTAATACCTTTTATACTAAAAATCTCATCATATTCTATCATCAAATGTTATTTTTAATTGTGTTTTCAAATAGAAAATTGAGTCAGATATCATTTCACTTTTATTGAAAACTAGGAATTTGAAACCAATGCCTTGTACATGAACTGTTTTCAGGCTTATTTGTCTTTCAGGGATCCAGGCTTTTATAGTCCTTGCTTTTGTAAATTTCTGTAAAATAGTTCAAAACTAATTTACTGAGTTTGTTTGTTGCTAAGATCCATCCATGTTTTGCCACATTGTTATAGTCCATTTATTTTGACTACTGCAGTATATGCCAATGTGAGAATAACACATGATTTATTCATCAAGTCAGTCATGGTGGGTGTTCAGGTTATTTCCAGTTTTTTGCTGTTATGATATTTTCACACAGGTCTCTGACAGCTCATGTGCAACAGTCTCTCTTGGGGACATACCTAGAAGAAACATTTTGAAACATAGGCTATAGGAATGTTAAAATTCAGGACAAAAGCAGTGCCAGTTTCCTTCTTAGATTGTTACACCAAATTAAACCCCTACTTTCCAAGATGTATCAAATCACCATTAATTAAATATCATTCTTTACACATAAAGTTCTTTGATTAACAAAAAATTCCAAAATTGCTTGATTAAAAAAACAGTAAAATACTGTTACACTTTTGACAATTAATTAATCATTATTTCAAACTTTTTGTTTGTCCAAAATTAAGAGTTTCCAGGTTTAGCTCATTGTAGGGACTTGTCTCACATTGTAACATTATAGGTACTGGCATATCAATTACTCAACCAGACATTATGTAGGAGAAAAAGTTTAACTTCATGTTTTTCAACTCAATTGCACTTTAGTGTAACTTGCATACATGAAATAAGTAAGAGAGAAATTAATTCCAACGTGCATCTTATGAAATAAAATATTAAAAAAGACAAAGGAAATTAAAATAATGAGTTTCATATAATGAATAACTTGGGTGAGTTTTATGTCATATATCATTACTTGTAATAATTTCCTGTAATAAAAGCCAAAAATTACAGATCATTTAAAGAATAGGTTATAATAATTTTTTTTCAAAAAATACAAGCATGTAAGTATTCAACTCAACAACAGGGAAAAATTAAATAAGAATAACTCCATTATTTTAATTAGGCACCATGATAATTTTTTTCTTTGTGTAATGGGAGAGCAGACTATACAACTGAAAAAATAATCAATTCAACTAATTAACATTATAATTTTATTTGTTAATAGAAGAATAATATATTTTGTCAGGAAAGAATTCAAATGAAATAACATGGTTTCCCAGGATTATAAATATTTCAACAAAGCATTTGATGAAATTTAATTATATGATTGAATAATGTATATCACATCCAACATAAATGATTCTTTATCTCCACCTTTTAGCCTTTCCAATTTGAAAAATGAGTGCCCTGGATAACACTATACTTACATATAAAAGTATTACAGCAAGTAATTGGTATAACATTGCATATTGTAGATTCTTTCCTTCTAATGATGCATCTCATAGATATAGAAAATAACTTAAAAATTACTTGCATTAAATATGTGAATGAAAGCCATTTTAAAAAGTTTAGTATTTCTCACTGAAGCTCACTGATTTACACTAACCATGTATTTTCTGTAAAGCAATTGCCTTCTGTGAGAGTTGTCGTAGTGTCAGAGATGAGAGTACTTAATGAAGATTGTCATCAATCCCACTACTGATATTTTACTGTACACCTGAGTTTTAAAACATCCTACAAGAACAGAAATGTACCCTTTTATATGTCCTGCTCCTTTCTTAAAAATAAATAAACAAACAAACAAACAAACAAATAAATAAATAAATAAATAAATAAATAAACAGGTAAAAGATACAGAAAAACGAAAGCTTTTCAGTGAGCTTAAGGTGTCTTAAAGGAGATATCCTTGACAATAGTAATTTACAGTATCTGGTAGATGAATAAGTGGCAAACTTTTTTTGTAAATAAATATTATATTAAGCAAAGGGATTTAAGGAAAAATAGAAAATAATGACGGCCTGTTAGAAGAAGTAATTATGAGACAAGAAGCTATGAACTGATCCCTTTAAACCATTTGCACTAATTTTCTTGCAAATAAATCCAATTTGAAGATCACAGTCAATGATATCACTAGAGGGAAAAAAAATCTGAGTTATTTTTAACAAAGCTGAAATAAGCATTCAATAATTCCAGTGCAGATGGCATGGATGCTTTTTATGAACATAATAAAAGTCCAGAGTTGGAAAACCAAACTAGAAATCAAATGGCATGAGGACAGTGTTGGTTACTAGATCATTCCTTCTACCAAGGTGACCCGCTGCTCTGATCAGGGCTATAGTGAAGCTGTTAACTTCCTAACCAGTTCCTCCTTATCCTTTTCTCTCTATTCTCTTTTCCCTTCTTCACACTCCTCGTCTTCTTCCTCCACCTTTTCCTGTTTATTTCAGATAAAAAGTACCCAAATCTAGATGAACTTTTACCATCACTCTACGCCTCCAACATCTCCCTCCCTCCTGAGTTCACATAACTTCCTTATAAAGTGCTGCTCAAGATCAAACAAACGTTATGTCAAAGAGTTGTAATGTAAGGGGGAGAATGCTCTCACTTCAACACCAATAATATAGCTGGACTGCTTTTATAATTGCAGTTTTATCCCCAGGTCTAAAACAATGAGTTATAAAAACCACCAACTTAAGACCATTTTGAAATGGGAAAAATGGGCAATTACAGGGAATCAGGTATTGCATTTTCAACATTACAGTTGATGATTAACTTCACAGAAAGATGAGCTATATGAAATTCTTACAGGGTTGTTTTAGGGATACAAATAGAGTGAGGACTCTGTACTCTTCTATTTATGTTTAACATGGAGTAAAATGAATGACTTACATTTCTATTCATTCAATATTCAATCTACAATCATTGATTAAGTGCTTACATGTGTTCAAATGCCTGTCTTTAAATAGTTCTAGGTAAGAAGGGGAGACAGACGAAAAATACAACATAAGGTGATAGGTTCTCCAAAGTCATAAAGTGAGAAAACAGGAAAACTTCTGTCATGTCCAAATGTATTAGTTCAACTTTTTGATCCTTCCTTAATTTAAGAAGGAAACTAGGGCACTACATATTTGTTTCATGAACTGACTTTCTTAATTCAAACAAAGAGAAGATTGGGTACCACCCTTACCCCCCTCCACCCCAAAGTTTGAAAATTAAAGCTAAATATAACTGGCATCTATTTTTGAACTTTCTTAGACTATTTGTGGAGAAAAGTTTTGCTTCTTGATGCAAAGCCATGAACAACTGCAATTCACCAGAACTGCTCTCCCTGCTGCCTGAATTCTTTGAATAACACATTGTGTGAAATTCCAACCCTGTTAAGTCTGTCTTTAGCTGCACACTGTGCAGCCTCTATGAATCTGCTCTGGGTCAACCCTCCTGCTTGTGAAACCATTTAAGGCAAACAAGATGCCTGAACCATGAGGTGTAACATAATACCAAAGTCAGACAGCCACATTCTTTACTACTTAAGTAAATTTCTGCATACTTTGCTGATCAAACTAAATTCTTCCTTCATTTTTATTTGGTAGAATCACTGAGACAAAATGTGGCTCCCTACAAATGTTAAATAAGATCAAGCCGCATAGTAAAGAACAAAAGTTATTCCATGATAGCCTACAAAGAAATAAAAATCTGAATTTAGATTTTCACCAATTTAATTCTGGAAGAGAGGGTTGCCTGATGACAGTGCTTGCACAAATGAAGCTCAATATTTTCTGTTCTGCCTTACATTTTTTGGATCAGAGAATAATCACCTTAGAATAATTTTATAATTCTATTCTGCTGTACAGCAAAATAAGAAATCATTGAGGATATGTGTGTATGTGCCTCCTGCACACATGCTTGCTTGTGTTAAATAGGTAAATGGGAATATGTTTTCTAGAATTCAGGTCATATTCTCATTTCAAATGATCTGCAAGTTCATATATGGCAGCAATCACTGTTTTTGTACCTATTTTAGTGATAGTCTCAAATCAATCTGTGACCTAGATGGAAAAGATTTTATTGCCCACTACCCAAACCTTCAGTCCTCCCATTTTTGTTGTGGCCCAACTCTTTCCACTCCAAAAATAGACTCTGTTGCTAAAGATTGTTAATTGTATGAATAGAGACAACAACATGGTCAATTTGGAGTTGACCTGCAGATTTTTCAAAAGTATGATATAAACTTGGTTTTGCAATTTTCATGTACGCATTTTAAGTTATAACAGATCTGCATCTGACATGTTAATATGGCTTTAAAAGTCCACATGGAAGGAAAAATGAATTCTCAAAAAGATTTCTAAAGTTCTTTCAAGTATGTTCATTTTAAAAAATTTAATATTAGCAATGTTTGGGATGTTAATAGAATGGTGATTCTTTTTGCTTATTCATGTTATCATATAAAATGTAGCAAATTGGAATGTATCAAGTGAAAAAAAGAGCAAATACATCTTATAAGTGTATATAAACCCATAGTAATATATTTTAAATGACACCATTATAAAATGTCATTTTGTGTTGTTTAAAATATTTAACACATTTTCCGTGCAAAATCAGGAAAAAGTATTTAAAAATTGAATGCTGTTTGATTTTCTGAACACTCAAAATGAGGGAAAACATTCATGCATTTTTTTTTAGTCTTAAATAAGCTGTTCATTTGGATTCTATACTTTCACCTGGCTCTCCTTCTCTCTCGATGATAGGTAGATAGATGATAGATAGATAGATAGATAGATAGATAGATAGATAGATAGATAGATAGATAGATAGATAGATAGATAGATAGATAGATGATAGATAGATAGATATAGCTATAGATATTTTAGAAAACCTGACAGATTTAAATAATAGAAAATTAGTAAATCTTACATAAAGAATAATTTAAATGTAATAAACCTGATTTAGGTTTGCTGAGTGCTATAGACCGTGCATCTGGCTTAGAAATTATGAGATGGGTAAAATAATCATAGAATAAGAGAAAATATAAATACTTTTATAAATGGACTTTAATATTTGATGAGATATTAGATAACATGTTACATTTGGGGGAAATACTAAGTGGGATCTACATGCCATTATTTTAATTATATGATGGATTTTTCAATGTTAACCATGTCTATATGCACAAAGAATATTGAAGATGCATTAATTTCCCTTTTGCAATTTCATGAAAATCTGAAAGCAATGTTACATTTAAAAATCAAGGAGAAAGTTTTGAGAGTTTTTAGTGCCTTAAAATTTCAGTGAAAACCAGATACACTAATTACATATGCAGAAGATACTCAACAAATAATTAATGTCTGTTCTATCTGTAGCTCTATTCTAGGCACTAGAGATAATAAAAATTAAACTCTAGGACTGTGAGGTTATGACATCATTTGATATTTTTAAAAGCATAGCAATAACCATCACAAAAATGAGTAAATAAACAACAAATTTTCAATGGATAAATGGTTGTAATAATTTAAAGGAATCAACTCCATGCTGTAAAAAGAGAAGAGTACCTATGAAGGATCTTCTTAAGAAAATAAAATTGCTCAAATTTAACAAAATGCCATATGACAATATTGAAACTGGTAATTTAGGGTTAGTGAGATAAGAGATTAGCAGTTGTGTTTTTTGAATTTCTGAATCATAATTACCAACTTCAGCTTTTTAATATGAAAGGTGACAAGAAACAAATACACAGTTCTAACGTCCAGAGCATAAGAAAATATCCTTTAATCATGATTCTAAATATTTTCATTATACTTGCTAACATGACACATTGGTAAAGTTGTCGTTCACTTCTGGAATGGATGGTGTCATAGAAAAATAAGTGGATCAATGAGATATTAATGAATAGATACATATCTGCATGTAAGAAACATGGATGAATAGTTTTCATTGCAAATCTCATTTCATAAGTTTTAAGCATCCCCTAGTGTTTATATAAAAGCTATGGTGACCACATTTATAAACAAAGGGAACAAATAAAGAGTTTGGCTTTATCTTGAAGACTCTCATATTGAACAATTTTTTCAATGCCATATACTTTGCTCTTGTTATGACCTAATTATGTATAATTCTTTTGGAATAGGATCATTACAGCTTGCTTGTTACACATTCAGCAAACCATTTAAAGATATTCACCAAAGATATACATTGGACTAAGCAGGGACATGGAGTCTGCATCCAATTTGATAACCACAGATAAAGTCAGAATGAAAAAATCTTTTGAAAACACTATTTTGGTTTACCCTAGATTGAACCAAGATTGACACAAACCATCATATTTTAGATATTTAAGGGGAAAAAATAGCTGACTTTTAGGGCACAATGCCCAGAAATTATATGATATAATACCCCACAGGGAATCATCCAAGGGAGAGTCACAGATTTATTGAATTCTCATTTCCATTAAATCTACCTTAAGAGGTGACAGAATCTACAAAGGACACACAGCTTCACCCACATGGGTAGGGAAGACTATTTGGCAACTGAACAAATAAAGAATCCTACCTGGGAGTTTGCAACACACTTGAAATATAGATAGATGTATATTTGATAATTTTTCAATAGTCTTTCTAGATCTTAGTTAGTTAATTGTATTGGTCAATTGCTAGGTAAATAAAATGAATCAACAGCTGCAATACAGAACTTGAATCCAAGTCAGGCATTACAAATGTAAGATCCTGAACATTAACATTTTTACTGCACACATATGTAACATGCACATATATGTATAGGCAATATACACATATAATATTCCTATGTGTGCATACACCCATCACATATTACATATATGTGCATATATGTTTGTGCATATATACACATTACATATTGTAATATACATATTACATGTTTATACCATCCTGAACATTATAGGGGCAGCTCATGAAAAATCAATAATTTGGTAACTGCTAATCATTAAAAAAATAACATTTTCATAATTTACATTATTTTATATATAATATATATCTACTTCATTATATATATATTATATCCATCTATGCAAGTGTCTAACATGTGACCTAGTAATATCATTGTATCAATACAAAGTCCTGGAACATATAAAAGGAAATACATATGATATGTATATGTGTGTGTGTGTTTTATCTGTATATTTGTTAAAAGTTTTCCATTTCTGATGCCAGGTTATATCATAAAATGTAGAAATTAATGCTACCAAAGATTATGGGCACTATGATATTTGAGAAATCTGCATACCTCATTTTCTTGACTCTTGTATATACATATAAAATTGTTGTAAAACAAAGGTAAATGTGTTATAATTGAGGCTAAAACTAAGTACTAGGGTCATTTCTACAGTTTTAGATTCAGAAAAGTTTTTTTTAAGGAATACACAGTGAGTAGTATTAAAGATTTTGACAGTGAAGTTCTCGTTTCAATATTAGCATAATATGACTAGAAAGTTAATATTTATTGTATATATTTATTTCATATGAGTAAATTATAAGAGTTATACTTTGAAGGCAAATAATGGTGACAGGTTAAAGCTGCAAGACAGGACTCGTGTTTATATATAAAAATCTGATTGATTGATCAAAAAGAAAAATTTCTAAGAACTCAATAATGAAGATAAAAGAAAATGAAATTAAAAAAAATAAAGGAAATGGTAATTGATTTATCAGATCTATTATAGCAATGCCAATAATGGAAAAATCAAGAGTAACTAACACAGCTTGAACCATAAGTCATTAATTGCTAGAAGATCCAATAGTAATTACCTATAAAAAATAAGGATATTGTTGAAGCTCAAAATGGTGTGATTGAAGAACTGCAAAAAATGCGTATTGGTTTGTTATCACAAAATATGACACACTGCAGCTTATCAAAGCTAATATTTTATAAATTCTGGAAGCGAAACATTAAGTGTAGGTAGCCTGGTTTCAAAACAAGATCTGTTTTATTCTTTTTTTTTTCTAGCTTCTGATGGTTTGTTAGCAATCTCAGGTGTTCCTTGACTTTACGATGCATCATTCTGATCTCATCTTGACATTCCTACAGTTCTCTTTCTGTTTGTCTGTCTCCTGATGTCCCTTTTTGATAAAAGTTTCAATGATAGCAGATTAGAAATTAATATTTTAATAAATTAAATTCAATCAATTTTGCCCCTATAAAAGTCAGCCCATGGTATGGTGTATTTCATTTTTTCCCTCCCTTCAGCAAAAGAGAGCTGATAGTCTGAATAATATAATAATTTATCAACTTAGTATACTTATTATTAGCCATACACTGAGTCTATGATAATTTCAGTTCTATATACGTTCTTCTCAATATGCAATTTACTTAAATTGATGTTCTTTATTTGAGTAGGCTGTAGTATAAAAGCCAAATCTGACTCAGAAATGTAAGCTATGATGATGCCTTATGTAACATTCTTAAAATAAGTTTTAATGAGTGGTAACTTAAAATATTTTATTAATCACCATTAGTGTTTATGTTTTGATTAATAAATATTTTTCAAACTTGGCATGCAACATATCTGTGTATAGATTGTTTTTTTTATTTCTGCCATAAATATAGTTAAAATATTCAAAGTAAAATTTAAAATAAACCACTAAAACAGCATTAATTATAGAAAAAAAAACATAGGAATCCACAAGAAAGAACTTGAGAATCCCTAATCTACATCAATTTAGAAACATTTTTTGTTTGCTTCAACTGAAATTTCTCATCAATGCTAAGAAGTTGTATTGCACAAAAGCTATTTTTGGTTCATAGCCAAATCTGAGAATCTTATGAAAAATGTGGCCCATATCTTTAAGAAAATACAATTATGCTTTGTGTATATAAATACATATTTTTGCAGATAGTTTTCATTAAGCTGTGAGGCAAATAATTGAATTGTTAGAGTTCTTGAATAAAGAAATAAATGGATTTGAAGCAAAATTCCACTACTTAAAATCTGCATGATAATATAAGCTTTAAAAAGCAGTTGCTTATATCTCTAAAATTTAAAGAATTCTATCTACATAACTTTGATAATAAAATTAGGAAATATATACGTATTGATAGAAGCACAATATTTTTCTCATATTTTTGTTTCTTTATGTAAATAGAATTTGATTATGTCACATTACACACTCAATTCTTACTCAACATTTCTCATACTACAGGCTATGTCAACTTTATAAAATACATTGTTTTAAATATAACCCTGTTTATCGATATATATTATTTTATAATCTAGTTCAGTGTACTAAAAAAATAATGCAGATGAGGAATAGTGTATACAGCAATGCAGAAAATAAATTATTTTTGGTACAGCTAATGTGAAACATTTTAGGAAACATTGCTCCATTTTTTATTTTTACCAAGCTTATTATCAACTGAAACTGCTATACCTTCTCAGAATCTCAACCTTCATTTGTTTGTGGAGAAATCAGTGACTTTCACATAAACATACCTGGAATTAACAATTAAAGACTGCTATTTAAGTTTTTAAATAATAAATGTGTACTCAACTGACCCTCTCCAACAGAATCTATTTATTTTTCTTGAGAAAACATTGGTTCACAACACTAACATGTGTCAGAGTATAGGTTCATATTTCTTCAAAGGTATGTCACCATCCTACACTCACCATTCAGACACTCACAGTTCAGCAGTCTTTCTTCAGTAAATGGCATGCTTTTGCAACATTGCTCCTGGCAGTTGTGATTCCATCTGTTTCCATGAAGTAGAATGATATCAGCTCATTTTGTCACCAATACAAAAAACAACAAAATCCTTTTCGTTTATGACTAAAAGCTTCAACAGAGTTCTTTTCCTGAAGCACTTAAATATCTTCTAACACTCATTCTTTTATAAATCTCAAGACTATATTATCAGTCTACCAAATGACTTTTTAGAGATATTTATTAAGTTGATAGACTGAAAAAACTTCTATATATAACCAGTGTTTCAAGAGTTTTTTGTAATAAAAGCATTTGGATAAAATTTGCATCCCAAAGAAAAGTAATCACATTACTCTATCAAAACATTAAGTTCAATCAAAATTGGATGTATGTTTGAAAAATTGAGATATAATATTTTATTATATATGCATTGTTTTGATGAATTTAAACCTTTCTATTCAGATCGAAGAAATTTTATTCACATAGTTATGTCTTCAAAATAATTGTTTATAAATGGATGGGAGGTTTTACTTTTCTTTGTAATAATGAGATAAAAGTGTATACAATAATAGGAACATGTCCTCAGAGTTTGAATTTGTTACCATCTAATTTGCATTAAGGAGTTACAATATATTAAATATGCTATATGACTGCTTCCTTCCTCAATTTTTGTAAATGCCTGAATCAGTTTGCATATGTCTATAAGACATTATACCTGTTGTGATGAGTTGAATTAGCTTAAAAAAAAAAGATACATTGAATTCTGAACTCCCAATACATGGAAAGATGAATTTATTTGAAAATAGGATCTTCATACAAGTAATAAAGTTAAAACAGTGTTACAGAATGGGGTGAGGGAATGCTTGGGGGGAGGGATTAATTCAACTGATGTGCATATAGAAAATGGATGTTTAGAAACAAAGGCAGACAGAAGAAAGTCATGATAAGGGATACCAGAATACTCTGTGAGGAAGAAGGAACTGATAGGCAATGCAGCTGTGGGCCAACAAAAAGGAAAAGCTGCCTATTACCACACAAGCTAGAGAGATACGAGGCATATTCTACCCAGAGATTCAGAGGGAAGAGTACTCTATCCTACAGACTAGACTGATATCTAACATCCAGTATATAGCAATCACAATAATATGTCATTTTAAGTTATCCAGTTTATGATGACTCATCAGCCTTAAAAATATTTATATACTTATATAAAATAGTATCTAACAATGAATTAAGTTCCGCATAGCTTTCAGCTCTAAAATGTAATCATTGAATTAACTCTAATATTAACAAAATCATAAATTAGGCATTGGAAAAAATGCTTTGATAAGTCCTTGCAGTGTATAGTATGAAAACTGTAAGATTTTCTAAATGTATATGTAATCAAAGTATTAATGAAAGCATGCTTAATAAAAAACATTTTATCTAATCAATAATATATATATATATATATCAGTGGGTCATCAAATATATGAAGAATGAGACATAAATTAACAACAATCTCTTCTTGTCATTGTGCTCATGATTTCATGGGTCACTGAACATGCTATTTGGTAAATATTATTTTATCATGGATGAAATTGAATAAAACTAACCCAGTCTTTTTGAGATTAAAACAAAATATCATATTAAAATTATTTGTGTTGCTATGTTTTGTTTTGTTTATACTAAGCAATAAAGAGAAATATCATATTAAAATTATTTGTGTTGGTAACCGCGCTGACCCCAAAGTCCCGAGAGCGGACTGAGGCTCTCTCAGGGACAAAAGAGTCACCTGCAAAGGGGACTCCGACCCGGCTGAGAGGAGCAGCTAGCACACCAGCACCTGGGGGAGGAGACCACTTAAGACAGGTAGGCTCCCTACCTGGAACAGCCCGTGGTGTCTCCCGGTTGTCAGGGAAACAGCCAGGAGGCAGGCAGATCGGCTATTTGCATCTCTATGGACCCTGGCTATTCAGCCTAACTTTAGATCGGACTGAGTTGCTAAAGGGGGAGGGGAAGGAGCGCACCTGGCATAACCGTGCCGACCCCAAAGCCCAAAAGCGCCGGCGCCACATCGGCGCCGGCACAAACACAAAAAACAAGGACATTCACTACAAAAAGCACATAAGCAGCAGTAAATATGACTATATAGGCTTCAACATGCCTACTACTAGAGTGGTAGTCACCCAATACGTAGAGCAGATCCGAAAGGAAAACACAGGAAAAAGGAAGAACACAAACACTCATGCAAGCCCTAAGAAAAATAACTCACCACCTAAGGATAAACAAATGAAAAAACCAACATGGAAGACATTGAAGAAATGCTCCATATGTCAGACAAAGAATTCAGAATCAACGTGATAAAAGCACTCAAAGAGGCCAAGGAAGAGGGGGAACAAAGGGAAAACAAAAGAAGAGAAGCTCTCAATGAATTAAGAGAAGTAGTAGAAAAATATAAAAAAGAATGCAGCGAAATGAACAATATCATCAACGAACAGAAAAACAAAATCAAAACCCTAAATAAGAAACTGCAGGAGATGCAAGGCATAAGAGGAACAACAGAAGAACTCAAAAATGCAGGAAAGAGTCAGGAAAGCAGACTAGAAGAAATAAGAATCAGCACACTAGAAGATACAGAAGTAGAAAGAATGAAGAAAGAGAAAGAGAGAGAAAAGCAAAGTAAGAAAACAGAAGAAATAATCAGAGATCTTTCAGATACTCTAAAGAAAACAAATATAAGAGTAATTGGAATACCAGAAGATGAAGAGAAAGAAATAGGACCTGAAAGGCTCTTCAATGAAATAATGGAGGAAAACTTCCCAAACCTGAATAAAGAAATGAAATTAGACATACAAGAAGTAAAAAGGACACCAAACTACTTTAATGAAAGAAGAAACACAGCAAGACACATCATAGTAAAACTTACAAAAGCTAAAGATAAGGAGAAAATTATGAGAATAACAAGAGAGAGGAAACAGATAACATACAAAGGAAAACCGATCCGACTGACTTAAGATTTCTCAGAAGGGACACTCCAAGCAAGGAGAGAATGGCACCAC
>PVHY01010059.1:0-53576 GCA_004024945.1 Uropsilus gracilis
TCTCCAGAACATCACTAAGAATTAGGGAGGAAGGTAAATAACAGAAAACTCACATTCCAAACTCAAAAGCAAAAGAGGAAACAATGCAGTCCCCCCACTGAAGTCAGGAGGAAAAAGGTAAATACCGCATAGTCTCACTTATATGTAGACTACAGAGAAAACAAGCAAAAAGCCAAGAAAAAGACAAAGCTAGCAAGTTGACCATAGAACTGAGGCATTTTAACAAAGGAGGGGATGGTGAGCAAAACGGGAGGGATGAACACAAGGGACTGTAGTGACATTCATGGGTGATACAGTGATGGAAGAATTATAGAAACTGCAGTGACGTAAGAAAAAAGAAATTTACTTAATTAATTTAAAAAATGGCGGGGAAGCAAGAGAGGCAACACACATTAATGGATAAGGGAAGACTGGCTACAAAATAGAGTCACTCTCTTCTGCAGGTTCATTCCTAGAATGAGGCCCTAGAATGGAAGAGCAGTGTTGATGATCATATGGAATGGAAGTTTTGTTGTCTAAGATTGTGCTTTCTACTTCAAGTGACCTGAGCAATTCATATTCCATGAAAGTAATCAAAAAGTTCATAAAAAGTTAATATTCTTCTAATGAATGGGGCTTTGCTAGTTCTAGTAGTTTCTTAAAAGGGGGAGTATGGTATGCACAAAAGATTTAATTTCTGTTTTCATCACATTGGCAAAACCTGTTTAAGATAAAAGCTACAGGGGCAATAGTAAACAAGTTATTCAGGTACTCTAGAGCTCTGGTGTTTTTCCTCTATAATTAAGATGATTAAATAAGTTAATATGTGCAAAAAGAGTGAATACAATAAAAGTGTATTCTTCTACCATGGTTCTGAAGATCTTTCTTAAGTCTTTCTTACATTGAAAATGTTCTGCTTCCTTCCATGTCTCTTTTCCTTCTAATTTCTCTTGCTGCTTCTCCTCATTCAATTATTTTTTTATTCCTTATGATTTAAAAGTAGAATTGCTATCATAGAACCCTTGCGCTTTGGTTTGTAAAATAGAACTGGAAAATGTTTAGTCTTATATCCACCAGAAAAAAAAAATTCTTTAAAAGCACAGAATGAACTATTGGGGGGGGGGTAATAATTTATGGCAGATAAAATAAATTTATAAGTCAAAGAAGAAGGTATCTATTCTGAAAACATCATCCATCCACATCTAGAAAGTCTTCCAGTGAAGATCTGAATCACTGATGGGAAAAAATGAACTGTGTTCATAAAATTAAAATTATCAATCGAGAATAGCTTTTTACCAAGTATCATACTAAATACAATTTAATGTGAAACTAATGTGAAAATAAAATTTCAAAGTCTATCCATGACAATAAGCATTTTATTAAATAAATCAGTGGTAAAGGAACCACTAAAAATTGTAACTTTAAGCAAAGCTAAATTAAAATGAGCCTATAGAGTTGAGAAATGTTGCTACAGAGTTGAGACTACCCGAAGGGTATAATGGAGACAGTGTTCAATGGACTCTGGTGAAGGATTACAGAATCTTTGACGGTAGATGTACTGTAATAAGCTACATCTGTAAAAGTGTGAACATAGGCCTCCAAATCTTATAGTGTTGTAAATCAATGTTACCTCAATAAAAAATGATATAGCTTTGAAAAATCATAGTTTTATTCAATAGCCAACAATAGATTTAGTTGTGCAATAATAAAAGCACTGTCATCAAACCCAACAAAAAAGAGGCAGATTACAATTTTATAAATATTATTTTGTATTGATAGAGACGTGATAGTAATTAAAATAAAACATGAAAAAGAAATAATTCAGCTTTTGAAAAATGACAAAAAATGTTTGCTCTAATAAGTAAACAAGATTATCTCAAGACTGATTATAATGAAAAACGTATTGCAATAAAATGAACGATTTAAATAAACGTAATTTTCACATGCTAAGACAATAATTAATTTAAAAATATAATAAACAATTCAAAAGATGGTTTTCTATTGGATTATCCTAACTTTAAACTACTTGAGAAAGTAGTTGTGAAGGGGACAGTATCAATTATACATATATAACAAGAAACAAAAAAGGAACCTTGAATAAATGAAAAGTCATGCCAGATTTCTTGAGAGAACAATGTTGTAATAATCACTGATGTTCAGAAGCCCACTGACACTTAAAGCTAATCTCAATAAAGTATTATTGAATATTAAGTCATTTTTATGAAAAATTAATAGGATTAGAACAGTTAATGGGAATAATGTGTTTTAAAGCAACATTAATCACTGAAAACTATAAATAATATTAAAACATGGAATAAAGCTGTAACTTTAGGCATGGTAAAATAATGACACAGAATAAGAAAAAAGGCCATACACTAAAATAGACAATTAAGAAATTCCAACATACAAGTATATTAAAGCATTTTAAATTAAGTATCATAGTAAACTATCAAAGATAGAGATTATTTAACAAATGCTACTATAAATTATTATATCAGTTATTTAAACATATAGTAATTTTTTTGTTTGATTTAGTATTCTAAAACAAATTCAGTTTAAATTTGTTTTACAGTTTAAAAATAATGGGAGGAGTCACAAGGTAAAAACCCAACAGATTTGATTGCAAAATATTTAATAAGTCTGTGCTTCAAAGGTATTATAAACATACTTAAAAGATAATCAACAAAGTGGAAAATTATATTAGCAGAAAAAAAATTAAGGCAAATACAGGTTAATAGCCTTACTTTCTAAAGAGCTCATGAAATTAAAATTAAATGAAGACCTTACTTTCCCTGTAGTCAAATTATAATTCACAGAAGAGAATACACAAATAGCTAACAATCATATGAAACACTTTCAAGTTAATAATCAAAGAATCTCAATAGAAACAATGAGATAACTTTTTCACCTTTAAAATTAGTAATTATATTTCTATAAATAGAAAGGCTGATGAAAACAAATCCAGACTGGTCTGAAGGCTTTTCATTCATTTATCCATTGAACAAATATTTGCCTAACACTTATCATGATTAAGGCTCATGGCTTTCAACTCATAATTAAAGCTTTCATCTCCAGACTTCCTATTTGCTCTTGTTTCTCAAAAGGCTCACTTTCTTCTTTTAGATGAATTGACATATTTACCTTCAATTACATTTTTATGCACATGTCAGTTTTCTATCAGACACAAAGAATATCTTTTACATAACTGGGGGAAAAGTGACAGTATCAGCTTGGTGCTATAACAAATTACTATAAATTTAGTGATTAAAGCAACCTATAATTCTGTTTACAGTTCTAACTAGAAGTCAGAAACTTTTCTCATTGTGCTGATAAAAGGAAATGGGTTGCATTCCTCTCTGGAGTGTCTGAGAATTAATTTGTTACCTTTTCTATTTTATAGGTTGCCCACATTTCTTAGTGTATGGTCTTCTTTTATGTTGAAAGCCATTAACAATCTGTTCAATCTTTCCATATGCCATCTTTCTAGCCCTGATTTATCTGTTTCCCTGTTACCCCCATTTCAGTACCCTTGAGATAACACTGGGACCACCCCAGAGTCCAAGGAAAGCAAAATAATATCAAATGTAAGCATTCCCTTTGTTCTATATGCAGTCTTAATTTTTCCTTATCATTTGATATATTCACAGTCCACAGGAACATTGTTATATTCATTAGCACAGGAACCCCTTTTGGAACCTTTATTTTACTAACTTCAGTAATATGCTAGAAAAAAAATATGTCATCATATGCTTCTGGTTTGGGATTTTTGACTCATTACCTATGTCTTGTTTGTGACCTTATGAAAGACACTTCTCCGGGATGCTAATTATTCATGTTTATAGTTTGAAAAATAATCAAACAAGTTATTATAATGGCCAAAGAAATTCATAACATGCAACAAAGATTTAATAAACAATGGCTACTGTAATTATTTAAAACCTGCCAACAAAGTAACTTCAACTCCAGTCACATTTCCATAGAATCCATTTATATGAAGCTAGTGAAGTTCTTTCTCTGTGGCATCCATTTGAGGATACAACAAATAATCCAACATCAGTTGTATGCCAACTATGATGATAATGTTACCAAAATTAATTTCAAAACTGTAGATTTTTATTTTGTTTTTTAGATGACTTCAATGTAAAAGATATGTAATTTTGAAAAAAAGATAATTTAAAAAATCAAAGTTGACAAATAACGAGGTAATTGTGAGGGATTAAGGAAATACCGTGTTCTAGATCTCTAACTAGTTGAAGTAACATAAAGATTGATATTTTGATTAAAGTATGCATTCCTTGACAATAATTTCTTATTAATTTGTACTTAATCACTAGTCATTACTCCTACTATTCATTTTGGGTAAAGGGAAAGGTTTGTATTTGAAGAATAATTAATCCTTTATGGTTATACTACACACAGCTATACTATAGCTATCTTGTGTGAGAAAAAGAAAATAAGAATGAAAACAATCACAGACTATTAGTGACATAAAGAGAAGATTTGTGGCAAATGGCTCAATATAAGTATTGAGATCTGATGAATCTTAACACATTCTATTAAAAAAAGAGTATTTCTCAACTCTACATGTCAAAATTCTGTCTCTTATTTGTTCAAATCACCCAGTTTTAGTGTTTTCTTATTTTATGTTTTCACAGCTTTATTTGAATGATAGTACAGCATACTATTTAGCCAAATCTACAATTAACTACTACGGTCTTTACATATGGGCCATGTCTGGATCACATAGGATTTTCCACTCCTTTTAAAATAGTAACCAGTACTGCTACCCAGACATATTGGTATCCAGTACATTCTAGATGAATCAAAGTAGGTCACTGAAATACATAGAGATGAAAGATCTGCAATAATAAAGCTATGAGTTATAGATAAATAAAAACAGGAGATAGATCAAAGTCTTGACATTTCATTTTATTTGATTTCAGAACTTGGCTTTATAAAATGTGTTAGCACTCTAAATCTCCTAATCCTTTAGCAGTCACCTACACTTCAGGTGCTTGTGAAGTAGATCAGATAACTCTCCAGGTTCATCAGCATATACTATTATTTAGTCTGTGACCCCCCGAGTCCTTGGTCTCCTACTATGGAGAGTTGGGTTGAGGATATTTGTACTCTCATCTCTAAGGACTGCCACTGCCCCTCCAGTTTCAGACTTGATATCTTGATGCATTTGTTGGAACTCCATAACTTCTCCTGGAGAAACAATTTTTGAAGGTAAATGGGTTGCACTGATAAACTCGTAATTCCTAGTGCATAATCTGGGCAAAGATGTGCTGGGCAAAGAAGAAGTGGGATACACTAGGCAGAACATTCACTGTTAAAATGGTATGGGTGACATTCCTGTGGCTACTTTTCAGTTTCATAGACTCTCTTGTCTCTAGCTTCAATATGTTTTCAATGGCCAGTGGAATAAAGTGTCCTAAGTCACCTGTCTTAGATGCTCCATCAAAATGTTCATGGTCCCTTTCAAATCTCTTCAGAGGTAGTCTGTGACAGTATTTGTGTGTGGAGGTCTGTCAAATTGTACCAGCTGCTTGAGAGAAAAGAGAAAGGGAGGTTCCCAAGCCAAATACTTAAAAAGAAAAGAAGACTAAAAATAATCCACACATAAAAGGTTTCTCTAGACTTGGTTCATATCATGGAAAATCTGTCTTATCATACCAGGTCAGGTTTCTCTTCCCGACCAGCATCACTTCTTTCTCTTTCCCCAAGGTGTGCATGGCGGGGGGGGGGGGGGGGGGGGGGGGGGGGGGTGGTGAGGGGGGTTTCTAGATATCAAAAGTTACTATCAGAATTCAGTAAAATTTGGCTTTCTTATTCCAACCAAGTAATAGCTCTGCAAAGACACTATCAAGAAGTTTTTTAAGTTAGTTTTTTTTTTTTTGGCTCTTTCTCAACTGATTGATCTTCTCTGCCCAATGTTATCAAGAAGTTGCACCTATTCTTGGGAAAGGAATAAGAAGTAAGCAATAAATATTTTGTCAAAAAATACTTTTCTTTCAAAAATAGATTTGCATTAGAGAATAATAGTGGTACTTATTATAAAAGTGATGTCTTTTCTTTTATTAAGTGCATGAACCATCCTATTTGACCACACCATTAAGTATTTAAAGACTACATCATGAGCTCCATATAAAAGATAAGTTTAAAAAAATATTCAATTATTTACTGACTGTCTACTCTCTATCTGATAATGTGATAACTGTTTAAATATTGAAGTTAATGAGACAGACAGCAATTCCTAGAAAAGGAGTTTATAGTCTAATTGTATGGACAAACCATTAATAAATAAATAAGGATAATACCTTGTGAATTATTTTTCCAGATGTGATAAGGGTTTCAGATTAAAGTCAAACAGAAGGGAAATGATATGACATGTCAGATTCAGGGCAGAGGTTGCAATCTTAAGTAGGTTTACTTAGAACAGGTCTTCCTGAACAAGTGATAATCTGAGCACCAACCTAGGTAAAATAATAAAAATATGAACAAGAAAGAAATTCCAGGGTAAAGAACACTACTAGTCATTATAAATAATGATAATGATGAATAATGGAATCACAGTCATCATCATAACCATGATTAATTTCTTACAAAATCCATGCCTATGTCAGTCTACAGCTTGTTCTCTGAACAGTGCACTATTTTATTAATAACAGTGCACATGATTCTCTGGTTGATAGCTATGAAATGACATTTAACACAACTTAGCAATTTTCAAATAAATATTGCACTTACTCTGGTATTAATTGTTGTTCTGAATATTCATAATGATTGGAGTGAAAAAACTGATTTCTTTATTGAGGTAACATTAGTTTACAACACTGTACAATGATTTAGGGGAATAGGTTCACACCTCCCCAGATGTGTGTTACCACACCAGCCCCACTGTCAGAGCACCAGCAGTCCTTTCCCCTAGACCACTGGACTCCACCATCTCTCCTTTGTTTCCAACCCTCCCTGTCACTCCATTGGCCTCAACTATGAAAAAAAAAAAAAAAGAAAAAAGAAAGAAAAAAAAGTCTTTAAGAACATTCAACCCCCGTATCTGTCATACACAAAGCCTCCATTCTGATTTCTAGTTAGATATATCTGCATACCACCTAGTAGCAGCTGGTAGAAAGAAGTCAGTGTTCCAGTGATTCAAGGAGAACCATGGCAAAGAGATGGTCTCCTTGATGAAAGGACTCTCTCTATGCAGTTCCATCTGTACTGACTAACAATGAATCCTTTCAAATTATACGTAAACATTCTTACAGTGTTTATAAGATATCACTTCTTTCTCAGGCCTTGATGGATTTTAATGTTATTTTCAAACTAAACATAAATAATCCAAGATCACTAAAATTCTAGTAGATAAGAGGAAAAAAGGAAGCACAACATATACTCAATTCTTATTTGAGGACAGGAACTTTACATGTATTATGTCCTTCTAAATCCCACCATGAAAATAAAGACATTTAAGTTAGGTATTATTTTCTCTATGGTACAACTAATAAAAAGTAAGATTCAAGGAATTTTAAACAATTTATGTAAATGCAAAGCTAGAAATCAGACAAACATCTATCATATTTGCACAATTTCCAGTGTGGGGTCACTGGGAAACCAGTGATTGGAAGTATGAGTAACATTCAGGGCTGCAGAACTAATGAGTGAAGAACTACATAGTCGCCAGCACCAGTCCCTTTATAATCTCCAGGACATCAAGTTTCCCATGTGGGAAGAAATAGGACACTTCTCAGGCCCATTTCAATGATGACTGAAGAATTTATCATAAGATCAAATGGCCATGATATTTTGGTGTCATTGGAGTTTGTTTGCATAGCACACCTGCAGAGCACACCTGGAAGCCACAGGGAGTCAATCTTTAGGAAAATGGTGATATTTCCTACCTGCTCTGGCATTCAGGTTACTTGGAAATAGAAGGTGTCAAGGTGGTTTTGGCAGAGTGTGACAGAACCTGGAAACATGGAATTTCACACTGAAAGAGACTGGAGAGCAAAGGTGGAGAAAAGCAGATAATTGCAGTGGGGCCAGGACGGATACTATAAGGACACTGCACGGCCATGAAGGAACCCTGAAAGTAGAGTGTGTCTGTCTCGAATTTTTTCTCAGTTCCAGCCCTGCTTCACATTGATGGAATAATTATTAGGGCCCAATTATACAATAAGCTGCAATGATTTATGATGCTCTACAACCAGCACTGAATCAACCTGTCTTGGTAGCTGTAAGTCTGCATAAAGTTTTAATTACGAACATCATAAGTTGGTCAGAGCATATGGAGAAAAATGGATTATGAATTTATGATGCAGTGAATTTTCCTGCTGAGTGGCTCTTCTCCGGATCAGGGCCTGGAGACAGGATGACAAAAAGCATGTAGGAGAAGCCAGAAGCTTGACAAAGCACCTACTCTCTTTTATAAGTAGGCGAGGGGAGTGTGCCAGAGGGAGCATCTAAAAACATCAGCTGTTCCATGACATTCTGCTCATGGCCTCAGGTGAGACAGATTTACCAGGTGTGACAGTGACATGCTACCCAGATCAGTCCATGGCAGGGTAGAATTAAGGCAGGGAACAGCCTTGGCTTGCTTAACAATTCATTCTACACTCCTTATATAAGGGGATTTCCCAAATCGATGAGCTCTTCAGTATATATTCTCTATAGAAATTTATGTTTCAAGAAGCACTTACTGCAAGTGTATTATGTATCAGACATCCAGAGACTGGTCTCTGAAGGTGAGAGGCCTGGTACAAGCATATTGAGTCACACAGAAGAGGAGCTCCCCCAGAGAGTAGCAGGGTCTCTGTAACATCCACACACACCACCTTCTCCCTCTGCTTCTCTGTTTCAAAAATGCCTGGAGCTTTCCATAAATTTTGGTAAAAATGAAAAAGTACATTCTTTTGTTCTTGCATTATGCATTATTTATTTTTTCAAACACATTTCATGATGGTGCTTGTCATGGGGTAAGCACTGTGCTAGGCATTAAGAATACAAAAAATTTTTAAAAGTTCTTCATTGAAATAGAGCACAGCCAAGTCAAAAAGATAAATAAGCAGTCACACTTAGGTAAATGTGTGATGGGAACACTAAGGAGGAACTACTACCTCAATAGGAATATTGGGGAGAGTTAAGGAAGTCTCTAGAGATGGGAGCAGTTGAATCAAGTAGAAGAATCAAGCAGTTGAATCAAAAAAAGGCATATGGTCTTCTGGTGAGATACATGGTGAGAAGATAATCCACACTTTGGGAGACCAGGCCCTGCCAGCTGGTAGGATAACTGAGTTGATGCTCATATATGCACAATCAGATGCCCAATACCAACTTCCCAGGAATAGTCTGCCCACTTCCTTAGGCTCTCCATCTGTGACTTATCTTCAGTCTTATTTCCCAGTTTCTCCAGAATTAAAATTATGATATTCATGGTAAGTATTGACACCTTCACCCACAGGATAGTGTAGAGGACTTGTCTTGTCCACATTGAATGGGCAAGAAATTTGGCCATCTCTGCAGTAGGGTGACTAAAAGTGTGTGGCTAAAGAATGTGGCTCCTCCAGATACCCAGGGCAAGAGTAGGGCCTGGCTGTGGAAGCTAATCTCTACCTAAAGGGCTGGCTGCTGGGATTATCTTCCTTCATGTTTCTCAAATGCTGAGGCAACTGCTTTTATACACTCTAAATGTAAGATGATGATGAATTAGTAAAAAGGATTTAAAGTAATGCGCAGAACTTCAAGCTTCCTTTTAGCTATGGCAACTTGAAAAATATCTTTAATTATTTCTCTCAATCTTTCAAGTTCTTCTAAAAGGAAGCCAGTCTCTTACTCCCTCCTCTCTCTCTCTCTCCATCTCTCTGGATCTATATATGCATGTGTGTGTGTATGTGTGTGTGTGTGTAAAGCATAGATGAAATATAGATAAGCAGATAAATGAAATAATTAAAACAATCATGTCAACTCAAATATAGCACATTTGCGACAAAATGTCTAAAAAACATAAACAACCAGATGAGCATGAATGCTCTAAAAATAGGTACTATTCTGAAAACCTGGAGAACCAGTCTTTCAGCTTGACTTCAAACAAATAAACACATAAGAACACTCAATAGAGTCCACACTGAGAACAAATAGTGATTATGATTTTATGTTAATAATCATGTTTTAAAGGTGTAATTTATGTATCTCTTAGATATAATTAAATGTTATATTTGATGCAGGAGTTGGTGGATGTTTAGGATATAAGGAGTAGATATAGACTGAACACTGATACCTAATAAATTAAACAAAGATGCTAAAAATCCCTAGTAAATTAAAAGAAGAAAAATATGCCCCTATACAAACAAATATTATTGCCATGAGCTTCAGTGCACTGAAATGTGTGTGTAAACTAGTAAAGATTCTAAGAAACAATTGTACCTGGGTTAAGTGCTCTGAAAAGGACATATATTTATTTCATCACCCAAGTGTGCTTATAGAAATTTGTGTTAAAAACACACACACACTGAACACTATCACCATCATCATCATGGCCAACCGCACTACCATAATCTTGAAAAAACTTTGTCACAAGCAGTTTATTTTAAATTTCATAATGCCAAACTAGAATATCATAAATCTAATAATTAGCAAAGGATAGTACACAACTCATAGAAGAGAAAATTCAATTGGTCACACAACTTAGAAAAATTTGCAAATTTTATATTCAGCAATCTGAAAATGAAATAGCTTTTCACAGTTTTGGTGTCAGAATTGCAAAAGTTAAATAGCTGCTAAAGTTCTATTGCTATTGAGGAAATTACTCAAATTCACATTTAAATATTTCTGATTGAAACATGAGTCATCACAGTAACCTTTTTAGAAGTCTGGCTGTGTTATTAACATTTAACATATACATACCATTTGACCTAGCTATTCTGCTTTAAGAAGTTTATCACATAGACTCAACAGTGATATGTAAATTATTGGTATTTATTTTTTTCAGAGCTATCAGAAAAAAAAGTGACTACTTATTGTAAAGAAATAGTTGAGTGAATTATTACATATATACATTGGTTTTAAATTAATTGCAGCTGCTATTAAATTGGAGGTTTCAGTGAAGTATTAATAACTAGAAAGTTATAGAAAAATTTATTTGATAAGACCCCACTTTTAAAAAATAAGTACATTGCATGCATCTAAAACCACATAGATAAGTCAGTGTTTGTATATCTGCATCTAGGTAGATGCATATAAATATATGACATGAAAACTATGGACATGTAAAGTGGGTGATGTAATGTATTCAAATAAGGGTGGGGTAGGCAGGTAACCACATGACAAAAATGATTGCAAGTAAGTATCAAAGCATTGGCATACATAACATGATTTTACTCATATATTTGCACAGTTATATCTGTATACATATAAAAATATACCTTAAAGCCCAAAGTTAATTTTCCTAAGGCACACAAGGGGATATTTATAAGTACACATGCCTGGTTTTCATTCTGGGTCAAGTCTAGAAGGGATCATCTGGAAGCTGACCCTGGAAGAGACTCTGGCAGCTGCAATGCAGTTAGATCATATACAACTTGTAAATATGCCAAGTTTTCACAAACTTCACTACTCATGTGGGACAAGTATTTGTAGTTTTATTCTTCATGCCCTCAGGCAGAATATTGAGTTATTCCCTTCTTCAAAATCCAACATCTCCTTAAGAGTCTTTTGGTGATCAAGCTTGGTGAAGAAACTTAAGACTCACTTCCAGGTCGGAACTATACACTCTAGACTCACTGGTGTTAGTATTTCCCATTTTTAGTCCTTAATGTCCCCTCACCTCCTACTTACCCAGTAGATTTTTACTCAATTATGTGTTCTAACACTTCTAGAAAGTGAGGGTTGCTCTTTAGATTTCACACTGCATAGACATTCAGAAAACTCAATTGCATCTATCCCATTAGACAGTACCTGGTGTATGCAGATACTCGTTATAACTGAAGGTGAAGATTTTGGTAAAACAGAAAACATAGGCATTCACCTGTTTCTGCACATCTCCAACTTCATTTTTGGGATCCTAGATGACATAGCCTGTGGGCTTGATAGCACAGGGGACTCCTCTGTGCTGGAGATTCAGAGTACCCTGCTTTCACAGCTGGTGAATCCAGACTAATAAATGGGTCTATAAACAGGCATAAGGCATCAGACCCATTTGCCATGAAAATTCATTTACTGTCAAAATGGCCATTCTCTCACAAGGTCTGAAGTTGGGGAACTATCGACTGAATCTCATATTTTGTTTTATATCCAATCACGATCATGAGTTTTCACTATTCACTGGTTTAAAAATATGACATCGATTTATTGAACTTAGATTCTGTCTTTTAAGAAACTTAAATTCTGGTTGAGAGAAAAAATCTATCTGAGTGGAACCACAGGGTGATAAATCACAAAGACATATATCAATATACAAAAATTAATGAAGCACAGACTCTCCATTCCAAAGACAGTTCAAAATGATACAAGCAATGGCAGCACTGCGGCAATGTTGACTTGGTTCCCAAAGAGCATCCTTTGCCAAGAGTCTGAGACATGTGGGTAATTGTGCTTTATGACATTTAATAATGAGCTATGTGACTCATGTTCATACTTCATGTGAGTACCTGGTCACACGTGCTTCTTAAGGTCATTTTCCTTATTAGAGTGCAACATTTACCACCCTTCTCATCATCTGTATGCCTCTATTACATGTTTTAAATATGAACTCCTTAATTAAGGAACAATATGTTATTGTCAAGTCTTAACATATTTTAGTCTTTAGTAGATGAGTATTATAGTTAATAACAAAAATTACACATTAGCCAAAAATATATCTACAACTGCGCAAATTAATGCAGGAGTTATTTTTATAGTCTAATATCAAAGAGTGATGGTAAGACTGTCAAAGCAAATAGTGCTCATTTCTATAAAATTCCAGGCCATTTTTACAACTGAAAACTGGCTTGCTTAAAGGCATAATAACACAGATGGGGAAAATGTTATAGTCAGCAGTTACCAAATACTATCTCTTCACTAAAGTGAAGTCTAGGGCAGTAGTGAGGGCAGAAGACACTTGGTAGTAGTAACAAATGAAGTCTATTTGACATTTAAAGTAGATAAGATTTTAGCATGTCCCTACTCTAGATGCTAACACATGGAATATTCAATATTCATAATGGAAATTATCATGTCAGTAAAGAAACTTTTGTTATATATTATGTAGTTACAACAGTAGGCAATAATAATTTAAAAAATAATGTATTTGTCATTCTAATTAGGTTTTTTATAGTATTTTTTAATATTATTTATTTTGTTCTTTAGATCACAACTTCTGTTTTGTTTTTTTTTTTTTTTTTTTTTTTTTTTTTTTTTTTTTTTTTTTTTTTTTTTTTTTTTTTTTTTTTTTTTTTTTTTTTTTTTTTTTTTTTTTTTTTTTTTTTGGATACCTCCTCCTCGCTCTTCCCTCTAGTGGCCCTTCCATTCTCTCAAAGCCCACTCTTTGTTGTTTACTAATTGTGCTAGGTCCATTAGTCTCTTTCTTTCCTGTGGCAGTGTCCTTTCACTTGGTGAGGGTCTATGTTGTTGGAACCAGGTGAACCTTGCTGGTAGGTTTTCAGTCTTAAGTTTGCATTGGGTGGCCAGTCTGTATTCATTTGTGATCTGTCCATGTTTCTTTGCTGCAGACCATCTTCTCCAATCCCATTTCTGCTGCTTTGTTGCATTACCTTATGGCTCTGGTGTCAGATTTAAGGGGTCTCACCCCCAGCCAGGGCTGGTAAAGAAGTTTCTCTGTGAATACAGGCATCTGTGAATGGCCTTTGTAGATCATCTCCTCTGCCTCAGTTTGCAGCTTTGATGCGGGGCCAATTACCCCATCTTTGGTCTTCCTCTCCTCTCCCATGGGGAGAGCGTACTGCTCTCCTAGATGGGATGTCCAAAATGAGTCCCGGTCTTCCTGCCTAGTGAGTGCATAAGTGCACATGGTGACATCATGTCTCTACAGTTTGTTTCTCTTGTCTTGCATGCACTGGTTCTCTCGGTTGTCCATCTGCTGTGTCCAGCTCAGGCTTATGGGCTGGATTTTTGCATGACCCCTCACCCGTTTTATGATAGGGTTTGTGTTATGCATGTTCTTGATCCTCTGAAGTTTAGCTGGAGTGAGAGTGAATGAAAGGGGCTCCACCATCCTCGTACCTCCCTGAATGGGGGCGGGCCTGGATGACTGAGCATGTGCCCTTCCATTCTCCTCCTGGGCTAGGAGCAGGAGGCAACATGGCTCCACTGATCCAGGCTCAGGTAGCTGCCTTGTGCAGCAGCCATCCTCTGGTGGGTGGGGCCACCATAACCCCCACCCCATCCCCCTTCCAGGGCTCACCGGGCTCCCCACTGGTAAGGGAGATTGGATGGCTAGGGACCCCAGCACGCAGGCAGCCCTGAGGTGGCTCTAGTTAGGTTTTTTAATAAAGGGAGAAAAGATGTATGAAAAATTTGTTTAAGAGTGAATTCCTCAAAGTCACAGCAGGCAACTGAATCAAAGGGTTAGCCCATAGCCATAGGACTAGAGTCAAAATGATAACTTCTAGGGTCAGAACATGTAGGGGGAAAAGGGACACCTGGGAGACAGGAGAATTGTAGGCAATGAAGGTAATTCCATAAGGGATTAAATAGACAGATTCTAGATTCACCAGATACCCCTGAATTAAGGGTAATGAAGGACTAATAGGACATTTCTGGCAGGGATCAAATACGGAAAAAAGCTAAGGACTGGGAAACAAGAGGAGGAGATACTCAGCACAGAGGCATTAACAGGCACAGAGACTGTTGGGCTTTATAATAATTAGAGAAAGGAGGCATATACTCCCTCAGATATGAGGCGTCCCACTTTGTTTTTATTTCTTTTCTTAATAAGCTTTTCCTTATATCTCTGCTAAATATATTTGCCAGTTTGTTTGCTTGCCTGAGAATCAGTGAAGTCCCTGCTGCAGCTTTGTCAGAAACCTAGCTGTGGTGGTCTAGGGTCTCTACTGCAGTCCCAGGTTGTCACTGACTAGGGAACTAGAACTGAAGGCCATAATAACAGCATTGTCCTGGGAGAGCCATTAAAACCTCCCAATCTTGTGTGCTGGGCAGGAGATGAGGACTTAGTTTTCAAATTTAGTAACTACAACCATGACAAACATGATTTATTCCTAAACTAAAAAATTTAAGGAACTCAAGTTCCATTTCTCATCATTACAGCTAGTGTAATATCACTGTTCCATTTTAAATTTGTTTTCTAAACATGAAAATGTACAGTATGACAGTGTGAGAAAGGAAAGCCCCAGAAAGAAGCTCAGTAATTCTAAATTGCTTATGTACTTAGTCATGCTGTTTACCATGAAACTGAATGTGTTTCACTGAGTCTGCGTTTAGCCAATTTTAATACTCAAGTTTTCCAAATGACTTTCCAATAGAAGATAATATTAGTGAAGGATAAACATTACATTAAAGATATTAGAAGCAAATTTGGGACTTAGTGTATATTATTAAAAACTTCACAGTAACCATAGTATTTGTTCAGATCAATAAAATACTTTTTCAGAGAGAAAGGTATTTCATAGATATTGTTTAAAATTTCCAGAGCATAATGAAAATAAAAACTAGACAAACAGGTAATTTTATTTCTTACCAGGCAATGCATCCTGCCCCCCAAGCTTTCAACTCCTTTTTCTCTGCCTCTGTACATCTTTTGGAGCCCCCAAAGAAGGTTAAATTGGTCCCAAAGATTAAATGAACTTTAGTAGAGGACAACATTTAAGATCTTCACAAAACTAAAATTTTAGTAAATACTGTCTCATCCCTCTGCTAGAGACAAGTTCATAGGTGGGAAATGCTTAGCTCTTACTTCCTCTTCTCATCAAAGAATTCATTCTTGTCCATTAAGGAAGCTTTTTTCCAGTGAATTGAAGTATGCCTTCAGAAGCTTTATAAAACTTCCTCTAGTCAGCATTGGTGTGAAAGCTGAAAACTGTGCATTTCTGGAGTTAACCTTTGTGTTAGCATTAAAGGCAAGCCTGTCATCAAGACCTATGTGGCCTAGTGCTCTGTATGTGCTAGGGCCACCATGTTAAGAAGGCCATGGGCTGTGTATATGTGGAAGATGGGGTGCAAGGAAATGACTAAGAAAGCAAATTTTCATCTATTAGGCATTAGAAAAAATAATAAGTGCTTATTATTCCTAAATAATGGGAATGAATATTCATTGATCATTATTTTATCCCAACTATTAAGGGACTTCAAATATTAACTATTTTTAGCCTTTCAAACTCCCAATGACCTAGGTGATATTATTATACTAATTTCATAAATGAAATTCTGAAGGAGAAAATGGTTCAGACATGATCTCAAAAGTGCACAGCTAGTAGGAATCTGGGAGTCAACTCAAGAATTATATCTGCAAAGCCTCATAGTACAGCATAGTCTACAGCTACCTAATATGTTGCTCTTCATTTCAACTCTCCTTGAACCACTCTAAAACTCATAAAACAGTTGAAATTATTTTTCAGAGGCATGATCTTGATTCAACTTGCAGTAAGGTTAGTGTGAGAGAGATTAATTAACTAATCCATGTGATGACCCATGAAAAATGAAATATTAAATTTTTCTTAAGGTAGCTTTAGTGTTTTCTTTTCATTATGGCATACCAGAGCTTTTAACTGGGTGATTTAAATGATTTATGGAGGAGAAGCTCTACAAAGAAAGTCAACTATTGCAGCAAATACAAAGACATGAAGAATATGCTAACTGCTTTAACTAATTTCAGTAAGCTATACGATATTGCTTAAAGATTACTCTGGCCATTCTGTAAAAGAAGAAACTAAACTTAGAGAGGTTAAGTTTGTTGCCCAGTGAATTGTGAAGCTATCATTTGAACCCAAGCCTGTGTAATTTCAGGGCCAAGATTTCACCATTTAGTGATGTCCCACAGCAGATCCAATGACCCACTCAGTCATTCCCACACATTTACTCTTTAAAGAGTTCTCTGAGCTGTCACTCACATGAAAATGCTTTCACTTGCCCTTGGAAGGAAATCTCCACTTAGGTTGGTAGTCACTAAATGTCAAAGTCAAATTTCACATTTTCATTTTTTAAAATGATAAAAGTTGGAAAAAGGAGAGGGAATACCTAATTGTAAGTTATCCTGTGTCACTACTGGCAATGCCAACAGTACCAGACATGAGGCCAACACGAATTTATTTAATGAAGGCTTATCAATCCCATATTCTCAGCTAGGTCCCATGCTGGGCTCTGGGATGACAGAGACAACAACATCATGTTCCTGCCCTCAGATTCCATTGAATGTTTCTGGAATGCAAATGAATTCAGAAAATGTTCTTTTAAAGAATGAGAGCATTATTTTTTTAATGCCTTTGTTGTTGTAGCTAAAGACTTAAGTGTTGCCTCTAAGGTACATTCAGTTTCTGTGTATCAGTCAAGTACTTGCTAATTTTCTTTCCTATTTCTCAAACATTAAGTGCCTTTTGTATCACCAACTATTTTTGAGTCTCATATAAATACACCTGTTGAAATCCTAGGGCTCCCTACCTGTGCCTTGTGCTCACTTTCTTTAAGGGGCATTTCCATAGAGGATAATTTGATATTATTTTCATAGGGGTAGACAGGTGCTCAAAAAGATAGTCAGTTTGGTGAATTTTTTCTTCTTTGTCTTTCTCCCAGTCTGTACCTTTCCCTTAGATCTCTAGGTTAGTATCACCTGAGAGTCACCCAGTCTGGACTAGGTAATGAATAAATGGCTATGGGGAAGGGATTTGAAGTTAGATCGGTTGGTTATAACTTCCTTTATTAAAGACTTATTTGACCTGTGGCCATTTTTTGCCTCAATATGGGAAGTGTAATTGGTATATAATCGTCCCTCCATTTTTACCCTTTCCTGGAAACCTGCAGTTTTTGAATGGGGGGCATTTTTACTCACTAAGATATATCTGACCATGTACAGAAACCTTCTTGAATATTATATCTGGGAAGAAAGTTATTGTGTTACTGGTATCTGGTAGGCAGACGCCAAGGATACTACTAAATTGTGTCCTACAATTTATAGGAGACTCACAGCAAAGAACTATGGAGCCCCAAATGTCAGTAGTGTTGACATAGAGAAGACCAACCCCGAACACACTCACACTTATTCTGACCATGAGGAGGGTGGTATGTAGAGAGTAATCAGAATACACACTCTCAAGCTTGAATCTACTAGAAGGTATACGCCCAAATAAAGGGAAGTGAAAGAAAAACTCTACTTTTTTAGAATCAATTTGACTGTGGAAAAGGAAGAGATGCAGGATGCACATAAAAACAGTATAGTGCTTTTGCCCCAATTCCCTATCTTTGTACAATATTCCCAAAGTGGGAAGAGCATTTGATCAACCAGGGGAATCTCAGTGTCAAAGGCTATAGGTCAAATCAGGATATTGAGCAATACTTTCAAGTTTGTAAGACATAGCTAAGTCCAGAGTGAAGATGACAGAACAAAAGAAGAAGAGGAAGAAGAAAAGGTAAAAAAGAGGATAGGAAGACTACAGAAGAGAAAAGAGGAAAAGAGGAGAGAAGAGATGGGGATAGGAATAAGGTGGAAGGATAGTATCTAACAAGCTGAAGGCTAATGAATAACTAGCATAATAACCAGGCACCAAGCACAACAAACTCAAGCTACCCTCCTCCCCTAGAACATCAGTTGACATCACAGAAAGGAAAAAGAGGAACTCTGATAGATTGCATTTCATTAGAAAGATACTGAAAATTACTAACTAAAAGAAATTATTAATTTGGATTAATATCACCGAAAAAACTAAAATGATTTAGGTACACAGGAAGTTTAGATTAGCTCAAAGAAAAAAGTGCACAGTTCTTCCATATTTCTTAATATATTAATTTTTGGTATCTTATGTTAACTAAATTCACAAGATTGCTGAAAGATTTAGATAAAATAATTACAAATAAACTACCACAAATGTTTGGCACAAGTAAGAACTCAGTATTTAGAAAGGAGAGAAACTTTTTTTGACTTCATATGTATAGCAAATATGTCTTAACTGTCTTCCAGAGAGTTTACCAGCCCCCTAATACCAAACTGGAGAATACAAAGAGATATCTCTCCCATAGTTATGCTACTTTTTATGGTATGGTTTATCTTAAGAGAGAGTGATAAAAAATGTTGGTGATGAAGTAAATGAGTGATTTATTTCTATTACTCTAAGACAATAAATCCTTCATTTGTTAAACATACTATAAAACTTCCAGTCACAAAAGTAAATACCAAAGAGTATAAAACAAAATATTTGTTTTATATGGTTTGGGCATATATTTTTCATAGTTTATTGATAAATATGTGCATTCAAATACTCACTTAGTATTTACCTGTCCATTTATATTAAAACTAGGTGTCATTGTGAATATTTTCTTAATTCTTATTTGCATTGAATATTATGAGCGTTTTTAAATCATTTAAATATTATTCAAAAATATGTTTTCATATTTTTATATTTATTTTAACTGTCTAGTCATGAATGATATAGAACTTACTGCCAGATTTTGTCTTTACCGATAGTACTATGATTAGTCATGTGTGTTGCTACATCCATGGGTATGATTAAGTCAATATAAATCAGTAACTAAATGTTGGTCTGAAGAGGTGCAATTGCAAGAAAACTGAACTAAGCTGAGGCATAGGAATGGTAATTACAACCAAAGTCAGAATTTAGTTAGTACTCAGAATTTAGTTTATGATAATGAGTAAATTAAGAAACATTATAAATCTAAAAGGGTATAGGGAACATGCCATTTTAATTGCCTGATGTTTGACACCTATTTCAAGATTTGCTGATTCCCAGAAAGCAAATAATTTCTGGGAGTGTATCTTTCATATGCAAACCAACAGTTGCATTCCAAATCCCCAACCCCTTCCTGTGAGATTCTCATTCCCAGGACCTCTATACCTCAGCCAGAATAACTGGCTCAGGGAACAACAAGGAAGCCTTTATACCCCAGAGTCCTCATACTGAAAATAGACTTACCCAAACCTAAATCTGTTTACCCTGCCTAACCTATTGCAATTTACAGAAACCACAATCAAAGCCTTACCCAACATGTAGTCTCACTCCTTCTATCTCCTGACCTGATTGCTTCCAGGTGTTACTGGTGTGATGTGGTTGAAGTAAGATGTTGCAGTGATGTTGAAGTATAATGACCAGATGGAAGCATAATAAAGTATACTGAAGCACCATGACTTAAGAAATATAGTCTAGAGGGCTAGAAAAACAACCTAGAGTGACTTACTGACTCAGATTACTGGTTACTGGTATTCCCCTCGTATTTCCTCATTCTATCTTCTGTTACATCAGATCATGTACTACTACCAATTATGGGAGCCCATCTCAGAGATGAGAAACTTGTAATCTAAGCTCTCTGCCCCCCGCAGGAGGAACAAACTGGGAGCTGACCTGAAATCAGGGGACCCTAGGGGCGTAGCTCCCCGGACCCCAGGTGTAGGAGTGCTGAAGTCATGAATTGCATCATTATTAAGGAAAATATGGGGGCCCTATCGTCAGATTCTTGATTTTAATTAGATTCTCTGTGGAAAATCATTGAGATACTGGAAGGAGTTCGAGGCAAGGAGAACTGGAAGAACTAGATAAGCTTTACAGCCAAGGAATAACCTTGGGTGACTTGTAACAACTTAGCTATCCTGATTCCCAAAAAATGATTGCTTAGGAATATTTAGTAGTATCTAATGATGATCTATTTTCTGTTAAGATATTGATTTCTGTCTTTCAATGATATTGCCCTCACGCGCTCAATGATATTGCCCTCACGCGCTCAATGATAATTTCCCTCACGCGCTCATTACTGTCTCTCACTGAGATAATGCACTCACGTACTTGCAAGATGCCCCTCCTCATGGAATGTTAAAGTAGCTCGTTTAAACAATATAAAAAGCGGCCTGAAAACCTAAATAAATCAGCAGATTTTATTGCTCACTGAATTCGTGTCTGTGATCATCATTCGCCTGCCTGAGTTTTTCCTGTCTACCTGAAACCTGCACTTAGCGGTCTTTCTTGCACGGCCGGTCCGTGGCAACCAGTGATAGTCCAACTGGAACTCCAGTACGTGGAAAGTGTAGATAAACCCTTAAACCCTGTTAGTGGTACTTGGCCTTTGGATATGAATCCCCTGAGTCAGTACCATAACTAATAACCCTGCTTCTTGCCAGCCTTGGTGTCCTTGTTCCCTGATTGCCTGGGCCAGGAATTATCCTCATTCCCTGATTGTCAGCCTCCATATTTAGAGCAATGGGCAGGTGAGATTACCATTCCTTGACTTCCACAGCTGGATAGGGTTCTTGTTTCCCTGATTGCCTGCTTTCAATGTGAGTTCAAAAAACTCTTTTGATGGTATTTTCCATGCTTGTGTGTCTTACCAAATGTGATGAGAAGAAATCCCCACTATTTTAAAACAAATACTAACACCAATACTCCTCTGTTACAAAAGTAGAAATGGGACAGAAATAATAACTGTCAGAAGCTGACTCTACTCATAGATGAACAGTTGTCACATGGAAATGACAAGAGAGGTACAGGGTCCTGGGAAGAGTGCTGACTTCTTTTTGCCCAAGCCTGCAGGTTTATCTGCACACTGAATTTATGGTGGTTCCTGCCCACTACAGGGCTGTCTTAAAGGCACCAGACGATGACAAGTTTATTTACGATGCAATGTCCATTATTCTCTAGGGGTTGCTATTACTTTTCACATAGAAAATACCCAATATCATTTAATACAATGAATCCAGGCAAACAACAACCTAACTTTTAGGCAGCATAGAGAGGAACAAGATGAAACTAGAAAATATGCTTGGCAATCAGGCAGGAAGATATACTATTTAATTCCTGCTTATGCTCCACCCTGACTCTTCCCTTTTCTGCTCTTCTGGTGTCTGCCTCTCATCTACTTCACCCAGAAACCCTTTTGATACCAGTGCACCCAGCTGCAGGGAGAGTGGGTAACCCCAAATGTGGTAGTCACTCCTACCCATCCTTTATGAGCCTCACAAAGCAGCTTTATTAAAGGAATTGAACATTTTCATTAAAATGAATTTGGGGGGATTACAGTTGGATTCCATTTATCCACACTTTCTCCTTTTCCCAAAGGCAAGAATAATGAGTTGCTTGCATTTTCATTCTCAAAAAATTCAATGAAATTCTGAACTTTAAGAAAAGCATATTCCTTTCAAATTAGAAGAATATATCAGATAAATTGTCCAAAGAAGAATCTACCCAAAGTTAAAATTTTGAAGAAAGCTTGATTTATCTTAATACAATGGAATTATACTTGCATAAAATATTCATATGATTAGGGAGAAAATTGTATAACTTGGAACAGTTGGACTCTGAGGAGAAAGTCTTGAAAAATTACGTTATTAAAATATTTCTCTCCTAGGGGCTTCAAATTCATAGAAAAATTTAAAAAGAGATACACTTTTAAAGTTTCCAGAGGATGTTTTCAATTACACAGGCATTTTTAAGCTACAAGACAAGTAATCTAAGGAGTTAGGAGTAAACCTATTTTATATTAAAGGCCCACATTGTTATAATGTTTTAATATGAAGTTAATACTAAGAGGTGGGTTTTTTTTTTCCCCTGCTGCCTTTCTGCCTGCTGCATGTGTTCATATAATAATACCTCTAATTATAGTTACGAATCACCTTTACATTTTTAAAGAAAAGACCATGGAGAAAATACTTTCTCATAAATTCTAACACACCTTGTATAGGGAAGTGATCAAAAGATTCATATTTGGATGAATGAATGAAAGAATGAATGTTTTCTATTAACAAGCCATCTGTTAAAAATTCCAGAATTTTCTTAAAATGGTTTTCAAGAGACTTTCCTTGTTTCAGTGTACCTTTTTTGCTCCTTTGTTGTAGGCTTTCTATTCAATTCTATTGGTCTCTGTTTCTGTGTTGATAAGTTTACAGATCACTAGTTACTGAAAATTAGACAATGCTTATCATTCTCACATGATTAGTATATTGAGCATAATTTGAAAATCTAGTTTTTACTCTGAGGGAAAGTTTCTTTCTTTTAGGGGGTTTATTTAGTACTTCTTTAGTGGAGTGAGTTTCAAGATCATTTGGCGATTCTCTGAGTTAGAGAGCCAGAGCGATGCTCCAGTTTTGTCATTTTTGGTATGCACAATACTAACAGGAAGTAGAGAAATAGGGAGATGAATGAGTGTGGTCTGAAAAAGTCTGTATTAAAAATGTTAATTGTTTTATCAATCAAAAAAATATCGAACTGGCCGGGCACGGTGGCTCGTGCTTGTAAGCTTCAGCCTATGAAGCGGTCGGGGCTAGGGATCATGGTTCCAGTCCCGCCTGGGGCCCATAGTGAGACCTAGTTCCAAAAAAAATAGCTGGGCGTGGTGGCGCGTGCCTGTAATGCCAGCTACCTGGGAAGTTGAGGCTGGGGATTGCTTGAGTCCGTGGTACCCCGGCAACGAGAGCCTGGGCTTCCATGGGCAAAAATAGTGAAAACTAGTCTCAAAAAAAAAAAAAATATATATATATATATATATTGAACTACTCACTACCCAGCACCCAAATAATTTAAGGATGCCTCCTTTCTATGTGCGTCGTTTCAAGTATTAAACTGAAGTTAACTTACATTAAATGATGGTGTCTAGTAATCCTAATAGCAAAAGTAAATAAAGGTAATATAGCACGGTGTCTCACTTTATTCTATTAAGGAGATAAAATCAAAAGACAGCCAATTTCTGTGATGTTTACATGTGATGTCAGTTAGGAGACAGTTGCCATTCCACCCTCTCCAATGCCAGCCAGCAGTTCTGCCCCCACACTGACTCAAGCTTTGTCTCCCATGCTGTGGCAGGATGTGAAGAAGATAAAAAAAAAACAAACAAACAAAAAAAAAACATGGTACTGGAGACTATAATTTAAGATTCTGACTTTGAAGAAAGCAATTAGACAATGGAAGAAAAATAACTGAAACTGATACTGAATGCTGATTTTAGTTTTCTTTAACCAATTAAAGGAAACAGTTTGAAGACAAGCAAAGTAGCTTAATTTGTTGACAAACTGAAGAGGGCAACAGACCCATGACTGAAGACCACTGTCCTGCTCTTTGGCAGAGGGCAGGGGTGTTTATTCAGAGCTGCTGGGAGCAGAAGGGGTTGCTAGCAAGGGTTATCATGTTTATTCTTGTGTCTGGAGTGTCTGGAGGTCTGGAAGTCTTGGTTGAAGCCAGTTTGCTTTCACTACCACCTGGTATTCAGCAATTCAGATGCTATCTTCCTAGTGATGCTCTTTGTCCTCCAAATGTAAGAAAATGATGTTTATTAAGCATAGAGAGTAAATAAAGGAAATGGAGATCTTATCTGGTAGAACAGAAAGACAATCTTTTCACTGATTTATCACAATGTTTAAAAACAGACCTTCCAGCAGTGATGGTGCCCAAGAGAAAGATACTTTCCTATCCCGGAAAATAGTAGTATCAATCATGAAATTTAGAACTGTTTCTTGTTTCCACGCATGAGAAGCGATCATTGTTCACACCAATAAACGGTCACCCAGGCTATCTGAATAGTGATTTCAGGCACAGATCTGAATTATTCATTTATATATTGTTCCCTATAAATTGTACTCAATGAATTATGAATCTTATAGGCTCTCTGGATGCTATTTAATTATTAAAGTTTGTGTGGTAATATATGCATACCTGCATAGACATGTGTGGATATGTATACTGTGTGATGTCTTTACTTTTCTATTCTGTGTGTATACTAACCCTTTTCTGTCACATTGCCTAATTTAGTATTCAGAACCAAGTATGTACTTTAGTATATGAAATCAAATATAGAGCAATAACTATGTTCATGTATTTCTGAGAGAGCTGCTGCTGGAGTGGGACTAGATAATAACCTATTTACATGTTCTCCCCAGCAGAGCAAACAAATCATCCTCAAATATTTCAACACCTAAACTGCATTCTAGTTCCTCACAAACCTAGTACATAACAATGCTTATTCTCTCTCCATCTGCTAGTCTCTTGTCCCTTCGTTCTTTACTCCTCTATCAGCAGCAGTACATACTCTCAATGATATAAGCAGCCTTACTGTCAATAATGCTTCCTTATATATCAATTCAAATATACTTTGTATACTTTTCTTGCACACTTCCTTTTGCTTCCCCTTGTGTTTCCTTTGAGATAAGATCCTCTTTATTACAACTATTTTGGGAAGCTTCTTTCCTGAAGGTGGTAAGAAAAGCAGCTCCTTTTCCATCTTCGTCTTTCCTCACTGTTCTGAATATTTCCCCATGGCTCTCACACCAACCAGCTTTTTTATTGAAACAAATCCTTGTTGTTTCCTTCCTCAGCAGAAGCTAGTTCTTCCCGTTCCCTACCCCTAGCTTCCCTTACTATATTTATTACTCATTCCAGCTACTCTTGCTGTCATTCAGTAATTACTTTCCATCTGCAACCTGAAATGCCCCTTCATTCTTTTCTTCCCTTATCTTCTTGGCCATGCATTTCAAAGTTTCACTCTCCCCTTTCTACTGCACACATTGTGTAGGGGTGCCTCACCTAAATATTTCCTGTCTCCATTCAGGGCCTCTAAAGTACAGTTGGCACCAAGGAGCTGCCTTCTCAGCTGACATACCTTCATGCATGTTGCATAACTATGGCATTTCTTATTAAGAAAGTCACATACACATAAGGCATTCACTTTCTGCAGAAGACCCAGCGATGTCCTCTTCCTTACCCTGCAGCACATTTCCTGACTGTTATGTATGGGCGCTCTCTGAGCTCTTTTCCAATGAACTTTTAGCTTCTTGCTCTAACTGCTAAATTAAAAAAATCACACTTGGCAGAAGGTTAGCCTCAACCCTCCTATATCAAACTTCTTCCAGGAGAGCCTAAGCATGTAGGCTGTCTCATAGAATTAATAGATAATAGGTTGTTTATTTCTTGGAAGAGATAGCATTCCAGCAATTCACAGATTTTATAATTTGGGAGGTGGAGAGGAGGAGAAGAAAAAACTTTCAGAAAACTTTACTTAACCTTGTAAAACAGATGGAGTAGAAAATCCCATGAAATTTATGGTGTTTCTCAGATCTGGCATAAATGTACAGCCCTACTGCTGTATGAGCTATACCTATCTGATAATATCCCTTAGATCCATTTTTTGTCGGTGGTTCCACTCTTTCTTCCCTATAAGAGGTAAGAATATAGTGAAGGACTCAACAATTTATGATGCATTGGTCAAAAATGCCCCCCTATCTTTTTGTGTAAATAAATCTGAAGATTTATTTGTCTACATACAGTTTATGACTGCTTTTGCCATAACAGGGCAAGAAATATGTATATACCCATCATGCATTTAGGCAAGCTGAAGATTCCCACAATCTCCTGTCTCAAACTGGGAAATACAAAAGCAGGTGGTGCAATTCCATTTGTACCTGCAGTTAAGTCCAGGGTCTGGTCAGTGGAGCACCAAGAGCTCTGATGTTCAAAAGCAGAAGAAAATACACATCCCAACTTATGATAGAGTCCAATGCATGAGAGAGAGAGACAGAGAGAGAAAGAACCTCTTTGTTCTATCAGACCTTTATAAATGGGGTGAGACCTACCCACAATGACACAGGTGAACTTCTTTACTGTGTCCCCTGAATTAAGTGTTAATGTCATTCCACAGTATTTTTAAGAGGTTACAGTGTCCCATTTTTAGATATGAAAAACTCAGAGACTAATTGAAATATATATAAAACAAAACCTTGAATTGCCTCACCACCCTGAAATATACCCTAGAGAGAGAAGAGAGGAAAGAAAATGAGCTGACTCCCTAATGTGTGCCAAGTACTTAAAAACATTTACATGAACAAATTGAATTTACTTCCTGCAACAATTCTATAAGAATAAAATTACTACTTCCATTGAGGGTGCAGACAAAAGAAGCTTGCCTCAGACTAAATAGTCTGGTCACATTACATGAATTTGATCACACAGATGTCTGACTCCAAAGCCCATGATTTTTTAAGCCATAGCACATTGTTCTGAATTGTTACCTATCTTTGTATATACTCTACCTGTCATGTTTCCTGAATAGGACTGAAACAATGCACTACCCATTTTATTAGGTAACACAGAATTTAGCAACAAGTTCCATGAATGAAATTACATTATAGCATGAAATTACAAATGAATTATCTGTTGATTAGCTATCTTAATAATAGGACAAAGTAGGTGCTTGCCCTGCTGTGTCACATCATTTCAAGATAAGAAACAAGCAAAATAATCAACAACGGTAGAACTCATACTGAAATACTACAATACCAATTCAGTTTATATGACTAACCAGAAAACTATGACACTTTTGAAGTAGGTATTTGGTGAGAATTTAATTAAGCAACTTTTAACAGTGGTCACAAAAACTTGGCTGGCACAATGGATTGGAGATTCAAATCAGGCTTACATTAATCAAAGATCATATTCAATTTCAAAGGTTACAGTCAATTACAAGACATTGGAAAAGCAGAAACACCCAATCACTTTTGAGAGCCTTTTTTCCTACATAGGTGATATACTCCTTGACCCAGTGGAAAAATGGTGTTTTTAAGTAAATGTCTGCTCAAATACCAGAGTATTTGAAGTTATGAAAACACCTCTGTATGGTGCCCAGTTATTTTCATATTTTATGTTTCTTTTCTAAGAAGTTATACCCAATAAAACTATAAATTCTAGGTTTAATTACCTGAGATACTCTCAGATTGTTATGCTTAAAGCATTCTATTCCATTAGTCTATCAGGAGGTTGATTATTATTGTGTTTACCTAATGACTAGACCAGGCCTCCCAACTTCACAATTTTTCCAAGGAACATTCAGTCAATAAAAGGAGAAAAATAAGTTAAAATTCAGCTGCTTAATCCCTTCCTTCCCCAAAACTAGTCAGTCCCAGGAACATTGGTAGCTGGAGACATTATCCTAGAAATAAAGGAATATGGAAAGGAAATTGGGAAGAGTTATAGATTTTGTATAAGAAAGAAATAAACTAGTAGGGAGAGACTGGGAACATAAATACTATCACTTCCTCCTACCCTCAAATCTCTAAAGAGTGATTTCCATTGGCCCAAAACAACCCAATGTCAAATGGTAAAGAAGTCTATTGTTACAGCCATCCAGAGCTAAAGACAAAGCAAAGAGTACATCTTGGAGTAGAAAAAAATTATCCCTGAAAAGATATGAGAGTAAAGAGAATATACAATAATGAGTAACTCTTATACTTCATTGACTCATATATTCAGGTCTCCAAATTCTTTTCAAAACCATTCTGAAAAAATATATGCATCTAATTTTCTACTAAGGAGATTTTGTGATTTTTCATTCCATCCTAATGTAGTTTTAAATTTTCTTAGCTAAATCTTCTTAATTCATCCTGTTCCACCTAAGCACTTGATTTATTGAAAAAGTAGAACACAAGCCCTTGCCTCTAAAACACTATTAATAAGTGACAAATTTACTGTTCAGTTAACTACTAACAGGAAAAAGAACATAATTCCTTGATACATGCATTTTTACATACTACAAAAAAATTAATCCTAAATTTCATTGATTTAAAGTCAATTAATTTTTATGTAGTAAATATTAACAATTCAGTTTTATGTTAGATAAAAAGGGCTTAAAGGTATGTGGGAAGACAGAAGGAAAGAATATCATACCCATTTCAAACATTTTCAAAAATTCCCAAATATCTATTGAAAATGGTTGAAGGGCATTTAGTGAACAAATTATTATAATATCTATTGTAACTGAAATTTATATGCTTTTAGATTTTTAGAGGAAATGTGTTGCAGAAAGCCCACCTGCTTTTTAAATTGAGTTAATCAATGGTTGACACACAAATGTTAAAATTGTATGTATTTTCATTAGAAATATTTATAATACATTATAATTAATTCTTTCTCAACATTTAGAAGTTACTTCTGGTAAAAAAATGTTTTTTTCTTACTACTTTCTTTTACATAAATTTAATGAGGGAATTATGAGTCACAGAAGGTATGCGTGATAGGTAATATTTACTAAGACTTACAAACATGCTCCTTTTCTAGGAATCAGGTGACAAAAGAAAAGTATTTCTATAGTCAGGTGAAAGAAGTTCAAATGCACTTTCCCTTTATTCATGCTGAGAGCTCATTCTTGATATTTAACTTCTGAACCTCCATATTGCCATTAGGGAATGGCAATTATCTCTAACCTATACTAATGGGAAAGTGTTTTTTTTTTTTTAATTGTGCTTTATAAAAAGTTAGTTTTGGTATTGTAAATATGAAACTTTATCATAAAATTAATAATCCCCCATAACCATACCACTTGGTCATGGTGGTTTGCTTTTGTTCTGCCCAGATGATGGGATGGGTGGAATAAGTCAATGAGCTTCCAGTGAGGTCGCTGCACTTTCAAAAAGGAATTATGTGAACAGACCCTGGAATTAAGATACACTGCCCACTGATCTCTAGAAACTTCTTTGCATTATAATAAGGGAACTTGGCTGCCTTCAAAGTTAAATCAAAACCTCTTTTACTGATAGACTGGGATGTAGAAGTTTGAATTAAACTTTCCCTTGGGGAGTGAGCTCTGCACAGATCAGGAAAGAAAAGAAAAACTAGAAAAAAATAAAGGAAAAGTTTAAAAACCATTTTACCAGTAATAAATCATTTTTGAACTTTCTGGGGTAGAAGGATTATCAGAAACGATTGTTCTACAATTTTATCTCCCGGGCCTCCATCCTTTCATCCCTTCAAAGTCTGGATATTTTTTCATGTCCAACTATCATTAACCCAACAAAGTCACAGCTGCCATTCTGAGACCTCTGTTTAATGAGAAAATAAACTGAAGGCATTTTAGAGAGTATTTTTAATGAAATCTCATTAATTTGTTGTTTCAGAAAGCAGTCATCATTAGAAATCGCTCTGTTGCTTCAAATGGCAGAGAGGTTTATGCAATCCAATTTATTATTTCTCCTCTCTATGGGAAGAATTCGGTGCTAATGTCATAACTTGCCTTGTCATTTTGACAATGTTGGAACATTTCCTGGAAAACTGTAAGCATTCATATTCTTATATTTGCTAATCTGCTGGAGTGTTTCATACTTTAAGTTGCAAAGTTGTCTGAAATCTATAGAATCATTGCTGCACTGATATGCATATTAAGGATGCATAGATAAATATATTTTAGATTTTGGTTTTTATTTCTGGATTTGATGCATTGCTCCCAGGAATACATGACCTTTAGATCCTAAGTGTTGTTAATGTAGTTTTAGTTCCTCTGAGGAAAGTATTTGCCTGTCTATTACGTGAGAGGCAATCTCAGGAAGTATAAGTGAAGAACAGAGTGCAGTTAGCAAAGGGAGAAAAGAATTAAAGAATATGTTATTGAGCTGTTTTTTTTCCTGTGGGCAACCAGAGCTCAAGCTCACAGAGGACGTTAAGAAGCAAATCTCTGAAAGTCAGGAAAATGAAGTCCTCTCTAGCAGCGTTGTCCCCCACCATGCTAGCCCCCTACGTTGTATTTACTCCTGGGCTGGGCTGAACTAATGTGCTGCCCCCCCCCCGAAAAAAGAAAGAAAGAAAAAAAATAAATAAAAATATTAGAATGTCCATGCCCATCCCATTGGTGCTGAAATCAGGGAAGGTGGAAGTCACTCTGCAGGTAATGCTGAGGCATCCAGATGATAATAGCTTCTTCTGCTATATATCACCATATTCAATTACTCTTTCATTTACTTTCCTTTTGCATTTTAATAAAGCAATACAGTTCTATATAAAACAATTCAAATACATAGCCTTAACACCACTGTGTTGTGAACTAGACAAAACCGTGGGCAGTTTCAGGTCTAGCTATGAGTCTACACAGTTGTCTTACATTACTTATGGAAAGACCTCATGTTTTAAAAGAGCTGTATGAAGATTTGCACATGTAAAAAGTAGGAATAAATCATATTCACATTACTTATATCTCCTTATTAAAAAAATAAATTTCTTCATGGTACTTGCTCTCTCACTATAAAAGTTTCATTGTTTCAAATTATTCTTCCTCTTCCAGGTTTTGATGTCTTTTTGTTTCTATTTTTTCTTTATCACCAATAATTGTTTAATACAAGCAATCTAAGATAAATTTATAATTGTAAATTCCATGGTAAAAATATTCAATAAATAATTCTTGATTTTTAACATATTTACTGAAAAATAAACAGGAGTTAGTCAGACAAACTAAGTTCAAAGCTCTTTGAGCCAGCTATTAGTAAGCTACCCTGAAGAAATAAGATAACCTGAAGAAACTAGGCTCTTTTTTAAATTTCTCTATCTTCTATCATTATTGAAGTACAATTACCAAATAAAATTGCATATATTTAAAGTATATAGTGTAGTAATTTGAAGCATATATGTATGAAATGATTACTACAATAAGGTTAATTAACACATACATCACCTCTGTTATTTGCCTGTGTGCTAAAAATATTTAAGATTTATTTTGTAAGCAAACTTAAAATACAAAGTATTAAATATAATCACCATGTTGCACATTACATCACATCACATCTTCTTATAACAAGAAGTTTGCACCTTTTGTCCAGAATCCCTTCTTCCCCCTACCTTTGCCCCTCATAACTACCATCCTTTTCTGTATTTATAAGTCAGCTATTCTTTTTAATTTCCTAAAACTTGCCCCTGTGTATTTATTTTCATCTTTATAATCTGGCATGATTCATTCAGCATTACTGAACTGTGGATTTATTCAAATTGTCAAAAATGGCAGGATTTACTTCATTCTCATGGATGAACAATATTGCCGGAGAGATGAACTAGAAGCATCAGAGTATCATCTTTATGCACTCATATATGGACATTGTGGCTTCTCTCTCTTCTTAATAATGCTACATTTACTATGAGCACAGATATTTCTTAGAGATACTGGTTTCTCAGTATCTTTTCTTAGCAGTGGATTTATTATACTCATTCCAATTAAAGTGTATGACTTGTTTAGGAAATATTTGAATCTGGGAAGTAGGAATAGAAATAGATTACATATTGTTTGTTAAATGTCAGAATTTAGCAGATTGAATGCAATATAGGTAGAGGCTAACTGCTCTAAAAAAAACTGAGCACTGATAGGGAACATAACTCTAAACTCTAGTATCTGTTAGAACTTAGAGTTAATCTTTGCTAGCATCAGGCATATTCAAAAATCCAGTCTAAATTAAACCTAAGTTTTTTAAAGAACATGGTTAGATATAAGATCTGGAGAATTACATTCTCCCTTGATTGATTTTTTTTATTTTTTATTAATTTATTAGCCTAAACCTTTAAAGATTTTTTTATTTATAGTTCTTTGAAGAAATCTAAGATTTTCACATTCTTCCTCAATTACATGCTTAATTTTGTGCAAATTTTGTGCTAGAGTTTAATTTTGTGCAAATGTCTGCAGATTTTTTTGTGGCAATGACTTTATTTAGAGATATTTTGATGCTTTTCATCCTTTATTATCATTTTTCCTAGCATAAGAACAGTTTATTTTTTCAGTCTTCTAATAGGTCCTTGAACATTTCTCCTGCTTCATTGTTATGTTTCCTTTAAGGGGCATCAATTAGAGTTTGCTAATATCCTGTATCTTCCATTCTAACCATAACCCCTTACATTCTATAATCTATTGATGGTTTCTATATATTTTCGTTCTGTTTTTAAAACAGATATGTTTCTGGAATGATATTACATTCCTTTTAGTTTCCCTAAACTCTACCAATTCATTTTTCCCTTTTTACCAATTGTATCATTTATTTTATGAAGTTCTCTGTAACCCTGTATGAAAAGTTTGAAAAGAAAACCAGCAAAAAAATGGGGTGAAGAACTAAAAAGATGCTTCTCCAAAGAGGAACTACAAATGGTCACCAGGAACATGAGAAACTGCTCAACCTCACTAGCAATCAGAGAAATGCAAATCAAAACCACAATGAGATACCACCTCACACCAGCAAGAATGGCCCATTTCAAAAAAAAACAGGCAGCAACAAGTGCTGGGGGGATGTGAGGAGAAAGGAACACTCTTACACTGCTAGTGGGAATACGAACTGGTCCAGTCATTATGGAAGGCACTAAGGAGGACCCTCAGACTAATGAAAATGGAACTGCCATTAGACCCAGCAATAGCTCTTTTGGGAATCTACCCAAAGGAGACCTCGTTGTGGTACAAAAGGACACCTGTGCTTGGATGTTTATTGCAGTACTACTTATAATTGCAAAGACATGGAAACAACCCAAATGTCCCAAAACAGATAAATGGATGAAAACAATATGGTATGTATACACAGTGAAATATTACTCATCAATTAAAAATGACAAATTTGATGATTTCATCGTAACATGGATGTACCTAGAAGAAATCATATTAGCAGAAACAAGTCAGAAAAAAAAAAACATAAACCAAAGAGTTCCACTAATACATGGACAATCAAATGAAAGTACACAATGGGGAAGGGGGGTCCAGCTGGAGAGGCCAGGGAAGGGAGGAGGGGGGTGAACCCCAGGGATTACAATGTTGTAAAATATATATTTATAATCTCTATATAATATAACATATATTATATAGATATGATATATGTATATATGCATATATGTTTATATATATTATATGTATATTATATGTATTATATGTATATATATTACATATAATATATATTAGGAAAAAAGTTTGATTTTTCTCTTTTTTGTTTTGTAGAAATCCCTATACTTTTTCTCACTTATTAGCAAAATATAACTGGAATATAGATATTGTAAATCTCATTTCTTTCTTTTTTTCAAGCTTCTGCTCACAAACCACTTTTGTTTTCTTTATTATTACTTGAGTCTATCAAGCAAAAGTTAATAAATTTAACTCTTTAATTTAATACCATAAAATGTATAGCTCTAAGATTTATATGAAAAGTATAGTTTGGCTATTCCTGTCAAATACTTTTACCTCTCATTGTGCAGTATAATAGCTACAATACCACATCAATGTAGGAAACACCACTTTTATAGTCAGAAATACCTTGTTTGGCCTTTCACTATTTTTCCCTAACTCCTCCCCAAACAATGCTTTATTTCACTGTAAATTAATTTAGTCTATTCTTAAACTTTGTAAAATAAAATCATAAAACACATTGAGTTCAGTTTCTATAAATTTGACTATTATCTCTGAATATTGTATCTAGCCTTCCTTGTTGATTGTATTAGTTTTGATTTTTCTTTTGGTAAGCTCTATTTTACTATATAATAATTAACAATTTGTTTTCTCACTATTGTTTTGATAAGTGCATCTCCTTTTTCCCAGGCAATATGTTTTCTGAAAAGAAAAGTGTCTCGCCATGTACATTGTACATTCACTATTTCCTAGTTCCTTTCATTCTACTCTCCCCTGTACTTTTCATGCCTCACCAAGTCTGGGTTATTTTTAACTATTGATCAATTTATAAGAATTTATTATTGATTGTCATCTGGATTGCTAACGGTTTTGGAATGTTATATTTTTTTAAAATAAACTGCACTATTGGATTATTTTAAATTAGTGCTCATTAAATGGACCACATTTCTCATAATATGATGGTTAAGACATTAGTGTTGAGCAAACCACTAGTCACATAATTAAGACAAGAGTGTTGGATAAATCATTAGTCACAGGAGCTTAACTTTTGCTTCCTGAACTGTCAATTTCCTTCTCAACACTTAACCTAACAGGTATGACCATGCTGGGCCTGCTGGGAATCCTGAGTGCTCAAGGTGAAGACTTCCTACATACTACCTGCTTCCTGTCAAACCACTTTATGGGATGCTTTAGTCTTTATTTCTTATATGCTCAAGAACAGCAAAGGTTGTAAGTCATGAAATATATTGCTAGTTTGTCAGACTAGCATATTTTTTCTAGCAAAGATGACCTGCAGATTTCTGCATTCTGCTCTTTCTGCAGACTTGTGACACTTAACAGTACTTAGACAAACTCAAGCATCCTTTTTCCTTATTCTAAACAAGTTATTGGCTTTGTCCTTTAGATTTTTAAATTTAGTCTTCCTGGGTAAATACTATGCTTCAACTCTTCTATAGGAGAGAATAATAAACAGAACTATCATTTGAGCACATATTATGTGATGGACACTTCCAAGCACTCTTATGTGATGACCAGTTCATCTCACAACTTCCACATGAGGTGCCCAGCAATGTGCCCAGTTTTCATGTGAGGAAATATGTATAAAAAGTGACTAAGTAACTGCAAATCACAGGCCTACTGAGTAATGAAACAAAGATTTTTAAGTCAGATATCCTAGCCTTTGTAATCAACTGCTACTCTACAGATTTTTGTCATACAATTTGTATAAAATTTGAAGCTTCCTTTTCATTATATATATATGTATTTCTGAGTTATCAATGTCTTTTCCCTTAGAGAGAGTCATATTTTCTGTCTCATGTCATTACTTTGTTTGAGATAACAAAAAAATTGAGAGGCAACTTTAGTCTGCTAGTGCTAACAAAAAGCTTCCAGGATTTATTTTTAATGGCACCTTAGATGTGACCAATAGAAATTTTTTGAATCATTCAAATGGGCAGTCAATTTTTCACTCTCTAATTGGGAATCCACAGATATTGAAAGATTAAAGTCCAGTGCATAAAAGCAAGAACACAGTTGCTATTCTCTATGTTTATATATGTTTCTGCATCCACTAAGAACTGCTGCCACAGAAAACCAGAATCCACCCTGCAAGAATTCAAAAAAACAAATCATCAAATTCAGTTTATATCCCACCAAGTTGAATATTTTCTACAAATCTGGTGGACCACTAGCCAGACTCATTGAGGAATATCAAGAGAAGTTAAAGAGAGAGGGATCTGAATTTTCTCACTGAAAAGAAATTTCAACATATCAGCACTATAGGTAAAAACAAACAAAGCATCTGGGAAAGGAATTAACTCAAAGGTCAAAATTAAGATTCTTGATTAAACTTCTGAATTTACCATCATCCTACAGTGTCAATTTTAAGAAACATCTGCTATTCAGGGGAATAATATCACTTGTTCTAACTCCAGAAATCATAAAAATTGAATGTGACACATAGATAAAAAGACTTCAGGAAAATAAGTTGTCATATTTTTGAAAGGTACACTTGATGCATTATTGGGTTCATTATCTCATCAGAATACCTTCCTGTGAGTAAGAGAGAAGTGGAATACTGTTGCTTTATATGAATGATGAAGCCTTGCCATTTGCACAACATGGCTAGGTCTTTAGGTGATTGTGCTAAGTAAAATAAGCCACCCACAAACAAACAGATAAACGGACAAAAACACCTTAGATTCTGATTGGAATTGGTTACCAATTCCAATTCCAAGAGGGTGGGAAGGTGGAAGGGTGGAAGGGTAGAGGGAGCCAACTGGAATGGTGGTAGATAGTAATTAAGTATTGGTGGTTGTATGATGTATACACTCATAGAGTTATGAAACTTTACTCCTGAAACATATATAATATTGGAAGCACTGTTAGTTCAATTTAAAATGCAGAAAGAAAACAAACTAAATAGCATATTGCAAGCACTTAGTAGATATTTACAGTCAAACTTTTTTGCAAAGCCATTCATTCCAATGAGGTCTTTAAAAGCTAGGCTGATTGTTCCCAAACTAAAGCAGAAAAAGCAGAGTTATAATACCACTCAAAGCACTACATTAATTTTCAACTTCCATTCAAGTCTTGGTGAAGAATATGGAGAACAATTCTCTTCTTAATAGACTTTTCATTTACTATAAGGAGTACAACATAATGGTGCAATTTTCAAAATTGAGGCTATTCAAGATATCATTAGCATTCAACAAAAATGTCTTCTTTCCCAGAATACATTTATACATAGAAAATATTTAGTTTAAGCTAAACCAAACAAAAAGCTAAAGGTTCCAAAGATACTTGTGGCAAGGGCTTTCCCATATCAATATGCAATTCTCTAAGTTACCAGCTGGGTGTCCTACTAAAAATTTAATTCAGTTGTGACACCATCTACCTAAAGATAATACCAGATTGCACATATTAGTCCTCCATAGCTGTCTTCACCACTTCAGATGTCAGTTGCTAGCCCAGGAGATAACCATTGACTACAAATCGGAGGTTTCAATGAGCACCTCTTCTTGGGTTTGAATAATTTCACAGAAGAGCATATGGAACTCAGAGAAACATTTTACTGAATAGATTAACAATTCACAATAAAGGCTATAACTCCAAGTCAGCTGGATGGAAGAAATGTAAAGGCAAATTATGTGGGAGGGGATATAGAACACCCATGCCTTCTACAGGTGGTACCTCCATTTCTAAATCCTCAAGTGATCATCATCCAGTAGCGTTTCTGAACCCTATTTTGGGCTTTTATTGAGCCTTAATTACAAAGTCATAATTGATAAAGTGATTTGCCATCAGCAGTTGATTCAATCTGAAGCCATCCTCTCCTCCCCAGAGGTCAGGTGTAAGAAAAAAAGTTTCAACCCTCTCATCACATGTCAGCTACCCATTCTTAGTTACTGTGAACTCATTGATATAACAATCTTTTCATCAAGGAAATTTCAATAAGTTTGGGGAATTATGACCCAACAAAGAGAACACCTATATACAAACTTAAGAATCATATCACAGTAACAAAAAGTTGATTATTTATATATTTTTTCACTTACTATCTTCTAATTATTTCAGAGAAATTTTTTACCCCCTTGATCTCTTTTCTCATTCTTCTTTTAAACTCAGAAACTTAACTTCACTTACTAATGTCCACTATTTTCAATAGGTACTCTGCTCTGTTAAATTATCCACCATGCAATTGTCCAGTACTATTGTCTTTGACATTCTGATTTGCTTTACTGTATATGAAAAGCTTCTTCAATTTTGCTGTAAATGAGAATATTTTAACTTAATGTATGACTTAATAATATTCCCTTGTGCAGATTTACCACCTATTAATCTTCTACCAGTGAGCACTTAGGTCATCCTAAATCTTAGTTATTGACATGTGATGCTGTCAACAATGCCAGTAATGCTGCAATAATCTTTGAAAATCAGATAATTTTTAAAATGATGATCTTATGTTCTTCAGTTTGACAACAAAAAGTGGAGTGGTTGGATCATTCAATATTTACATGCTTATATTTTTGGGGGGTTAAACCCAGACTACTTTCCTAAATGCACCAATTTACATTACAACCAAAAGTGTAATAGATTTCATCTTTCTCTGCAAATTTCCAGCATTTGTTTAGGGGGACATTTTTTGATATGTGCTATTAACATGTATTATTTCTTACTGTGCTTTTGACATGCACTTCCCTTATTAAAAACTATGATGAGCATTTTTCACTTATTTATTGACTTTCTGGATATTTCTCCTTGAACTGTTAAAATCTTTTCCCTTTTATCTATTATTAAATTGATAAATATGTATATATATATATATATATATATATATACATCTTGGACATCAATCCTTTGGTGGCTGTGTGATGGAGGAATTGATCCTCCAATTTAGTAGGATGTTTTCCCATCTTACTTATATTTTGAATACTTATATAGAAAGTTTTAATTCAAGGTAATCCAAACTATTTATTTTTGCTCTTATTTTCCTTGAAGTAAAGGAAGTCTCCCAAAAACTGTTTAGAGATTCTACCTTTACAGCAAGGAAAATAAGAGCAAAAATAAATAAATAAAAATTAATGTCAATGAACACCAGTTTTTTTTTTTTCTTTAATATAGTTTATTGTTGCAGGTTTTATTTTCCTTTTAAATTTTTATGTTTCAGTAAAACTCTTTCCCTTTCATTCTTTCTAAAATGATAGTCTGGCCAGCCAAGACTAAAATACTCTAGTTTGCCAATTTTTTCCTTGAATACTTTAAATATCTCCTGCCATTCCAATCTCACCAGTAAGGTTTCCACTAGAGGTCCACATAGTCTGATAGGTGTTCTTTTAAAGATTATCCTCCTTTCTTTTTCTGCTTTTGGCATTATTACTTTGTCATTAGCTTTCACTTAGATTTTAATGTGTCCTGGACTCACTACACTAGTAAGTCTATACTACTTTGTTTGGAACTCTTTGAATCTCTTAATCTGGGGTATCTGATTTCTCTTAATTGACTTGACTCGGTTCTCAGAAATTGTCTTTAAATAAATTTTCTATGCTTTTTTTGTCTTCCATATTCTTAAAATTTCATTACTTGATATGGATATCAAGTAATTCTTTAGAATATTATTTAGAATATAACAAAGAGTCGTGAAATTGCTTTTATTACTGCTGGGCACAGTGGGGCGTGCCTGTAAGCTTATGAAGCTGTAAGCCTATGAAGCGACTGGGGCTAGGGATCGCTGTTCGAGTCCCGCTAAAGGCAACACAGTGAGACCTAGTCCCAAAAAATAGCTGGGCGTGGTGGCGTACGCCTGTAATCCCAGCTACCTGGGAAGCTGAGGCTGGGGATTGCTTGAGTCTGTGGGGATTGCTTGAGTCTGTGGCAACGTGAGCCTGCAGTTCCACGTACAAAAATAGTGAGATCGAGTCTCAAAAAAAAGGGAAAAAAAGCTTTTATTATTTTCCCAATCTTTATTGTTTGTTCTGTTTGTGTTCTCTCTGCCACAGCGGATACATTACACTGACTCCCTCCATTACTTGTAGTTGTCTTATGTAGAAATCATCCGTCATATTTTGTAATTCTGCTATATTTTTTGATCCATTAAGTTTACTCATAGAAGTCTCCATCTTTGCTTTTTTATTTTATTTTATTTGATAATCCATGTTTTGTTTTTTCTTAATTTGACAAGCGGGGTTATAAATGTTACTTTAAAGACATTGGACATATTCTGCAATTTTGATAGGTTAATATTTCTTTTGGCTGTTTTTAGTTTTTTTTTTTCTTTTGTTCTACCATTTGTGATGTTTTCTTTCTCTTCATTTTCAGTTTGTCTGCTGTGAACTAGCAAAGTTCCTTTTCTTGTCTTTAAAATTTGACTTTATATATTATTAACAAATAGCTGTCTTTAGTCTCAGGTTTTCACCCAGGATCTTTCAGTTTCTATTATTTCACAGACTGTGCCTCTGTACCTGTTCAGGTGACCAGGAACTAGATTACTTATACCTAGTGAAGTTAAGGGGTAATGCATAGGAATCAGGTCAGTAGGGCATCAAAAGATCATGTACAATGAGCATCAGTGAGGTTCAGCCTTCCTATAGTGAAGTAAACTCCTGAGTGGTGGTGTGTGGATCCACTGTGACTCTCTCCATAAGGCCAACACCTCAGGCATAATGTCTCAAACAATCTCATTCCATCCTCAATCTCTAATTGTGGGTGAGTAGTATATATAGCAACAGATGGGATTACAGTTGAGAGAGGGTCACAAGCCAGTAAATGGTCTCTTTACCTTTGAAGTGACAGGTAAATTTGATCTGAAAATCTATTCAGTTCTATTTTGTGCACCCCCATTTTCCAAGATACTCACTAGGTTTTAAAATTCCTATTGTGATTTTTGACCTTGAGTGAAATAACACAAACTCTCTAAAACATTCACTTCACCTTTCTATATGATGTACTACTCTGGAATACTGCCAAACTTAATTTAATTTCTGTTAATTGCTTATTTCTTAAAATGTCCATTATTAATCTTACATAATTCCCTTAACTACAGATAAATGAGTGTTGAGTTAGGCATACAGATCTCTCACACTGAGTGCCAGGTTTCTATTATATAACTATAATGCAGTATAAATGTAGTATAAATGTCTACTCAGATACTAGACTCAAATACACAAACAAATGTAATGTCATTTAAAATTTTATTTGGAATGAAATCCATTAACTGGTTTTCAATTAATTGTTCTATGAATGTATTTCAAAGTAATCCCATAAAGCAGGCATATCTTCATAGGGGAAAAAAGGAAAAAATATTAGTTTCATCTAAAAATGTGCTCAGAAAATTAGAATGTATATTTTGTTCTGGAATGGTATAACTGCACACATTTTTTTTGTCTAAGAAAAATTGTTGCATGCCTGTATTAATAAAAATATATTCCCAAAATTCAAAATATTAAATTGAAAACATGCTTTTCTGGTGTTTATGGCAAATATCCGGCTTATTGTTTCACTGGAACCACAGATAATTTGCAGTAAAATATTCGAATGATGTATCTGGAGGCATTCTGTTCATTGTGAACAAATGAGCACATGTATTTTCATTAAGTTTTAGCATAGCCTGGAAATAATGTGTTCTCTTTTTCTCTATGATTTGTCTTTATTGTGTAATGATCACAACAATGATAAGTATTATTACAACTTTGATGTATTGAGTGTCTGCTATGAATTAGGTGTTTATCATACTACACCTTATTAGAACCCAATGTACATGATTAGAGCCATTATCTCCATTTTAAAAATGAGGGGAATGCTACTCAGTACCATCAGAGAAGGTTCTCAGGCTTGAGAAATGGCAGTTTAGGGTTAAGATTTCAATCCAAATAGGAGGAACTCCACCCACCCCCTTTTGCAAAGCCTTTACAGAGTAGCTTGAACTTGACTGAAATTTCAGAATTTAGGGTTCCATGGATCTCTGAATGTGATGTATGACACAATGGTATAGAAATAGGAGCTAAAATTCAGGAATAAAATATAAGAAATGAAAATAAAATTAAGGAGAAACTCATAGCAATACATTTAATCTCTACTCACTAAGATTAGCAAAAAGAATGGAGTCATGAGGCTCCTTCATCAAACAGGAGACAGATTACTGTTTCTTTGGTGTCATTTGTATTATTTGAGTTTATTTTATTTCTGCCATATGTTCTCAGAGTTTGATATCATTCAAGTGCAAAGTGAAGACAATGGTGTAGCTCATTCATTAATTTTCACAGCAGTTGGCTCTGCTGGCATTTAAATTAACATAAGGAGTTCAAAAAAATTTAACTTCATTTCAAATCACATAAAACACTATGATTTTCTAAAAATGCTGCAAACCGATTAAATTGAATTAGTGCAAGATATTCACCCAGCAGAAAAAAAAGAAATATTAAGTATCATATATCCCAGTCAATTTCAAAGGTCCTGCTTTTTACTGTTTAAATGGCATATGATATCAAAGATGATACTGCAGCTAATACCAAAAGATAACAAATCAGAACATCAATGATAAGTAGTATTTTTCATTACAGAATAACCCCTACAACTAGTCTTAACAATAAAAAGTGTAACCAACAACTGCATTTCTAAAGCCTTGTTTCCAATGCTGTGTTGAAGTTACCATCAGAAAACAAGGAAGCTGTTGTGATAGAGTATTTTTGCTCTACAATCAGGTCAGAAGAGCATCATCAATAAAGGCAGAGTTACGAAAGTTTACATATATGTGAACAAAGCAATAGTGTCTCTGCAAATTTTTCTTAATTTCTTAGCTTAGTCACAATAACTGAGAGCACTTATATTTAGAGGATAAGTCAAAATAAATAGAATTTTGTGACATAGTCAAACTCATGTGCAACACAGAACTTGGTTGATTTGCAGAGCACTTGAATACCAAAAGTATTTTGAGCTTGTTGCTCCAAATATTACAAAATTATGTCAGCAATGTTGATTTCACAGATACAGTTCATTTAAACCATCTATCCAAGCCCTAGTTAATTAAAATGCTTAAAAGTTTCACAGTGCCGATAATTTGATACTGATTTCCCATAAAACCTTCATGCTATGTCTACAGTTTCTATTCAATGCTGATGTTCAATTCTATATTTTATATTTTTTACTATTTTACTTTTCTTTTTTTCCCTCTGATTTTCAAATAAGTTCCCCTAGATTGGAAAATATGTTTTCTTTTGAGACTAGGTCTCACTATTTTTGCCTGTGGAACCGCAGGCTCATGCTGCCCAGGGTACCACAGACTCAAGCAATCCCCAGCCTCAGCTTCCCAAGTATCTGGGATTATAGATACTTTTTAACTAGGTCTCACTGTGTGCCCCCGGCAGGACTCGAATAGTGATCCCTGACCCTGGCTGTGGCTTCCTAGGCTGCTGCTTCCAGGCATGCACCACCATGCCAGGCCCAGGAAAATATTCTAGAAAGTGAAGAATGGATTCGAATTTTGGTATAATTCTGCATAAATATGGATTATCATAGATCATTTATGTTAAAAACCACAAAACACCATTTGGTAGTCTTTATACGCATGTGTTCATGGTTAGATGACACGTTATGGGTTCTAAAAAAAACCAGTAACTGAAATCTCAAACTACAACTGCAAATGCCCAGGGAAATGAAGAGATACCTCTATACTAGAATATAAAACTTCCTACAGATTCAATAGAAATTAAATATATATGTTAAGTTAATCAGATTCCTTGTTCTTTTATCTTGTTTGGCTTATCTTTTTTGGTTAAAGGTTATTTTTAAAAATAGAGCCAAACACCAGAAACAATTGCTGAGTCCTAATGATTGCAAGGATGTGGAAAGCATGGGATACAATGACAATGCTATGACAATGCTTGTTACTCTGTACCCAGCAGAATATCAGTTATAGGAATTTGAGATTCCTACTTCCCAAAGAATATCTAGGCCTGTGGAAGCTATGAATTCAGATATCACGGAGTCTGCCTGAAAGATGATCTTGGTCCACTTTTTTAATATTTAGTGAATCAAGTTGTGAGGATTAGTTTTATGGGTTAACTTGACTAGTTTATGGCATCTAGTTTTCTGGACAGCTGCAAGTCAATATATTCCTATGAAGATATATTTTTTAGATGTGACAAACATTTAAATCGTAGTCTTTGAATAAATATGATTACTCTCCATAAATGGATAGGCCTAGTATATTCAGGTCAAGGTTGTAAAAGAAAAGATTGTGTTTCCTTTAAAAAAGAAAAATTTTATCTTGAGAAAAATTTTGAATGTGAACTCTCATATCAATTCTTCCCTGTATTTCTACTTGACACCTTGCCTTGTATTTCATATTTATCCCCAAATCATATAAACCAATTCCTTAAAATCTATTTATAGATATAAATATATGTATATATATATAAATATTTACATGTATATCTACATGTATAGAGATAGATATCCATATATAAATAGATATCCATATACCTATCTCCCTATATATATTTACATATATATGAAGGTAGATGATGTTTAGATCGGTAGAAAGATAGGTGTAGCTAACTTTCTTTTTCTATGGAGAACAATGAATAATATATAGCCATTTCATCTCTGAAGTGTGGATTCACACTCTACTTAGGTATTGCTTGAATGAGACTCATTACGTTGCTGGGTCACAGCAATATATATATATATATATTATATGTATATATATTATATAATATATATATTATATATATTATATATATCAGGTTCTCTGAGTTTTCCAAGTTGTTTTACCATCTCCCAAAAATTCCAATATCTAGAGGTTCCCACTATCTTGACCAAAATGCATGTTTCAGCCTCAGTAGTGAAAAAGTCATTTCTATCCTACATTTCTACCTAGTAGTTGAAAGATGTCCAGTGGGACTTTGAAGATAGTAATCATGGAAACGTAAACATAGAGCATTGAGTTAAATGAGCTCATAAACAATTATATACATTATATCATTATATACTATACAGTTACCTGGGTTTATGTTTATTGTAATCAACATAAGACCCACATATGTTAATTATGACATGGGTATAGACATAATGGTACAGAGAGTAACATGCACTATGCATATCTACATATATTTTAAAATTAAAATATATCCACTAAGACTCTAAATTTGAAAGTCCTACAGAGGTTAACTTTACAAATGCTACAGAAGACTTATTCTTTACCTTAATGTTTTTAAAAAGTCAAAAGCATTAGAGCAAGAATCTGCTATGAAAGTGATTTTAAAGAACTAATCTATGTATGATTAATCTCAATCTTGCTTTAAAAGTATTTTCATATTTGAAGATGCTTTGAAGTAAGAGATATTATAATAGGTGTAAGTCTAGTCCATTTTCTAACTATGATTTAGTGGAGATGATGATGATGGAAGCTATTACTTCATTTGTAGTCACTTCATAAACTTGAAGGACTATAGAAGAAAAGAAAATTTAGTGAGTAGACAGGAAAGCTTATAGACTTATGGAAATGGATAAAAGTAATACTTAGGAACTTGCCACGGGTCAGGTTTTTAAAAACTTCAGATATCCAGATCTTATTCCAAAACCATCCATGCAAATATCTAGTGAGGGAACAGAAAGATATTAGTGAATTTTCAAAGTCTCCTTAAGTAGTTCCACCATGCATCATTTTACTCCTATAGTCCCACCTCATGGGAAGCTCAGAATATATGTGGGAAGGTGCATTCCCTCTCAGTATAGCCTGTGGGAAGATGAAAAACCAGGTACATGTTGAGTTCAGACCTTCTGGCGGTTTGTTGATGAAAAGATTAGCTGGATGAGATTTTTAAAAGACACTAATGATGCCTTTTTATGAAAGGGCGGACTATAGAGATAAGATACTGGAATCCAGGCACATCCTTGAGAGAACTGAGTCACTACCTTAATGCTGACACTGCAGAACTAGCAGCCTGCCTGCAGTGAAGCCCAATTCTCATCATTGTCAAAATTAACTTGGAATATTCATGGTGGTCGGTGAGCTTTTGAGATTAGAGAAAGTAGGTGATTCTTTTCACTCAGCGTATATTCCCAAAATGGTTCTTTCTAATAGTTTACAGATAACTTGCTGAGGTAATTTTAAGATTTTAAAGAGAAGTTAAGCCAAGTGAGAAAAATGTTTAGCTTCTTCAACACATGACTAAAACAATAACAGTTAGACCTTGACATATGTAGAACTAAGGAGTCAAAAGAGGTGGTATTTTTTTTTTTTAATTTTAGCTTTCCCACCAAGTAGTGGGGAGGGCCAGCCATCCCATATCCAACCATCCTTAGTTCTAAACTGCCCAACCTGATGATAGAAAGTTTTTCTCTTCTGAAAAGATTTTGATTGGAATGGTACCAGCCTCCAAATATCAGCTGAAAGTCCAACAAAGGGAGTGTGCATGTGCCAGCTTTGGTGGTCATGGGCAGTGAAATTCTAGGTGGAGATGCTGAGTCAAGGTATACCTCAAGTAAGTAGACTTTCTGGTGACAGAATTCTGTCCTAGCACCAGTGAGGTGAGGCCTCCATGGATCATGTAAACCCCTTTGGACTTCCTCCCAGAATAACAGAAATAGGGTGGTTCTGGGTTTAATATAAAACAGAAAGACCAGGACCCATCATTAGGTTTTCTAGAAAGGGAATGTAATCATGAACCATTTAAAAATCATGAAACCTGAATATAGAAACTGAGGCATTCGGAGGAGGAGGAAAAGAGGAGGGGAAAAAAGGGGGAAGAAAATTCTGAGGAGGGAACACAATGAATCATGATGGTGTACTATGGGGACATTGGTTCTAGGTGCACTATGTTGACAACACATAAAGGGGGGGGGGAAATCCTATACTTTCATGATGTAGACCAATGTTCAATTTTTTTTAAGCCAACCCAGAATAAAATTCTTTTGAATTTAGAAATTATTTTTTTAAAAAAGAATGTCTGAAATTGATTAGACATTGGATATATTGGTGGTATCTAGGCTTCTGAAAAGAGAAATCTTTAAAGAAATTTCTTTGTAGTTTTACTTTTCTAGGGACTGATGCTGCAAATAAAAACAATTCATATTTATAGATGCTGTAGACATTTAAAGGTCTCTGCTTTGAGTCAAGATTACCAGTGTTTGCTAGATAACTGTTTACATCTCTTCCAAGGCAGGATTTTATCAATTTCAAGAGAATAATTGTACTTATTTGGCACCTCATCTGCTCAATTTCAGGCAGTGTCATAAGAAACATATAACTGTTCCAGGTATTTTGAGAACTCACAGATCTATAAAGAATCTTTACCCTGTTAAAGAATGTTATCCAGAGATGAACATCAAAGCCCACAGGTAATATACCATAATCATTTAAAAATATAAGCAAAATTTAATCAATTTTTATAGTATTCAATTTAGCAGCACACTCTTAAATGGGTTCAAATATTTAAAAAATAGATAATTAATTGGCATTAGTTTCTCCAATCAAATTTTAATCTAAAAATGATTGCTATGTAATATTATTTGTCAACATCTAATACTGGTGTAGTGTTGTTAAGAGTCCCTGTATAATACAAGTACCAAAGAGGAAAATATCTTAGCTACATAATATTAGTAAATCTAACTTGGGGCTATATGAATTGCAAATTAGAAGTACAATTCCAAATCACAAAAGGTATCATCAAAGGAAAATGGAAGCATGTTCAAATATTAGTTCTAATGACAAGGGATAAGTTTCTGAATTTCAAAGCAAGAAAGAGAATGACTATAAAGGTGAATTTATAATTATTAGCAGTAAATTTACAGATTGAAAAGGAAGGGAAATAAACATTAATGAGGTGAGGGAAAAGTATTTGATCAACTAACAAGTTAACTAAATAGGAAAATTACTGTGCCTATTTAAATGATTTTGAAACAGTAGTCAATAATGCATATTTATTTACAGAAAAGGTAGCATCTAATATACTGCTATTTCAAGATATTAAAAATTTTGGGCAAACTATGCTTAATATGTTAAATAACTTTCAAAGAATCAAATCACTACATATGATATTTAACAAAAAGCAATATATCCAAGCATTTGTTGATCATCCTTGGGTAATTTCAGTTTCTCTCTTTTTTTTTTTTTTTTTTGAGACTAGGTCTCACTATTCTTGCCCATGGAACCTCAGGCACATGTTGCCAGGGGTAAAAGGGACTCAATCAATCCCCAGCCTCAGCTTCCCAGGTTACTGGGATTACAGGGGCGCGCCACCATGCCCAGCTATATTTTTTGGAACTAGGTCTAGCTATGTTGCCCTGTGCGGGACTCGAAATGCGATCCCTGTTCGCCTACATGGCTTCCTAGGCTGATGCTTACAGGCACACACCACCATGCCTGACAATTTCAGTTTTTTAAGGTCATTGTTTTAAGAAATAGTTCATCAGTTGTTGTCAGCCTTCCTTGGTGCTTTCACATGAATTCAATGATTTACCATAAGATCATACATGCAAATAGAGTTTAAATAAAGATTTCTGTTGGATGAAAAGTCATTACATAGGTCACTATTAAACATCTTATTCCACTTAATCTGAAAAAAGAAAGCAAGTTACTTGCCAAAAACAAGTGACTGAAAAAGGATTTTCTTTTTTTTAAGTAGTATCATAAGCGTATCTTTTCCTATTATAAATAAAGATATATTTTTTAGAATCAACTCAGTTTTGATTTACAGAAGGTTAGTTTGCACAGCAAATGACCATATATCCCACACCCAATTTCTTCCACAATTTGCATTTCACATTACTAAGGTATATTTGTCACAATCAATGGGCCAGTATTGATAAATTATTATTAACTACAGTCTATACTTTTTCACATTTTCTTAGTTTTACCTGTATACTTTTTGTTTCAGGATCCCTTCTAGGGCATCACATGCCATTGAGGGGTCCATGTAAGGATGAAAATGCTTTTTTCCCTAGTCACCATCTCAGGATCAGTATTCTGATTGTGATAAGGTTCTACAGTTTTGTAAGGTGATACCATGGGGGCAGGGGAGGGACTGAATGAAACTTACATAGGATGTCTCCATATTATTCTACTATTATTTGTCTGTAATTATATCAGTAATTTAAAATATTTATTTACATTAGCATTTAGTTCTTTAAGCTTTTAAAATACTTATAGCTTTATAATCACCACTAGAATCTATCTATCATCTATCTATCTATCTATCTATCTATCTATCTATCTATCTATCTATCTATCTATCTATCTATCTATAATTTTCCTACCCCCAAAATTTCCTCATACCTTTTTATCTACTCTTCTTTTCACCTGCTTACCCTAACACACTGCTTTGTTTTCTGATTGATATTTGATCTATTCTGCATTATCCATGTATCCTGTAAATATACTGGTAAAATATGGTACATTTCAATTATGGCCAGTTTTTCTTTTTCCCTCTCTTTTTCCCTGCATCTCTTTTTTCAGTTTACAGCAACATTCAGACATATAATATACTTCTCCATTACTTGGTATTTACACAAATTAGCAGCCCTTGTGTTTATTTAAAGTCCTCGCCCAACATACTTTGATCTGATATGGTGAATAAATATATTTTCTGAAAGTCAGACACTAATGATTTTCATCCATTAAGAATCCCAACAAGACTTAAGAATATGGCTTCCCACTAATGCTAAGTATGATGCTGATGCCTTTATTTCTGAAACTGAAGCTTGGCTTTCACAAGTAGCTAAATATCATTAGGTTTCACTAAAAGAAATTATACTTGATGTGAGTTATATTTCTGAGAAAAGAAGCTTCTGTGTATACCTTTTATGAGGACACATTTATACAGGTGGTTTATAAATCCCTTTGCTAATTTATACCTTCAATATACTTTTCTTCTTGTGCTTTTTGAATAATAGATACAGAAATTTGTTGTCAAAGTTCTTAATCAGTTTGATACAAAAAAATAATTCTTAAATGGGTGACTTTAATCAAGAGTAGAGCATCCATCAGTAAATAAAATGAATCTATCCAAATTTTATAAGATTTAGATTCTAATTCAGTATTATGGGCTTTCAGTACTATCTTCAATAAAATGTTGTAGCCTAATCACTGGCATATTAATTTTCAGCAATTTTCTGCATATAATGTCTGGCTTGTCATTGAGTTAAATATGCTCCTAAGTCTTCTTACAAATATTTGAATATATTCAAATTACCTTGGAGGAATTAATTAAGCATCAAAAATTTAACTAAATAAGAAAAGTAGCTGGAAAAATAAAGATGAAGGAGCTTAGTATCTTCAAGGAACTCATAGTCCACCAGAGACAAGAAATATAAACAATTAATTATATTTCCTAATGAGTTTCAGATGTTTCCAGGAAATTTTCAAATAGCACCCAAAAGAGACTTCTAACAAAATACATTAGTGGCCACTTATTCCTGGTCTGATACCCCTGAGTTAGAACTTGATTCACAATAAATAGAAGGTAAAATTATTGCATACTATAAAGGAGGGTACAAAAAAAGGGATATTTTTAAAGGATGAGATATAGTATGTTGAGAAGATAGAGGGAAATTACAAAATTGGAGGGATTATGTTATATTAATATATGAATTTGAAAGATAAACTGAGGACTTGAAGAATTTTATTAAATATTATTTTCACAAATACAATTTTCATAGTGGTGTAATATTTTTGCTTCAGAATTCAGTAGGTAGATATAGTCACACAGAAGAAAGATTTGGGGGCAAAACTAGTGATGGTTTTTTATGTTAACTAGTTAGCTATTTGGCAAATTAGCTAGATAGAAAGGAAAATTATAAATCTCACATATGAGGTCATTCTCATGGTATGGGAACACTCAGTGTTTTACAGTTCACTTTTTATCTTTTTAATGAAAAGTAGTCTTCTGAGACTGTCAGTCTCCATGTTTTTAAAAAAACAAACTGTCTATACTATCTGATTCATGAGTGATAATTAACAACTTTGTGATTAATTACAGAAAAATCCAACTTTGACCAGTTCCCAGATATGATGATGAATCAGTGATCAAGAACGCACATTATAGAGATAAAGCAGAATTAATTCAGGTTTACTTCAGGAACTGAAAGTAAACAAGAAGCAGAAAGTAGTAAACACAAAACCTCAATTCAGAAACATAAATAACATAAGAATAGGAAGTGGACATAAAATAAAAATTACTGTGTTGTACAAACATTAGAATTGACAATAAAGAAAATCCTGTTTGAAAACATATTTGGAAGTTTTCTTTTATACAATCACTTTGTTTGGTTTTATCCTATTTTTTTAGGAATTTAAAGAAGCAGAAATTTTGAATAGCAAGGGAAAATTGGTTGGGTTAGAATTCTATATTCCAATGCATGACAAAAACATGTGTATATTAGTACTACCTGTTATTATTAATACAAAATACTCTCTCTGAACAAGTTCAATCCTGAGAATATAAGTATAAAGACTAGTAAATAATTTTTGGTAGATGATAATTATTTCATAAACCCTTACTTTGCACTGAAATCTAAAAATTTTGGGTTCTAGCCTAATGGAGAACTGTTTTCTCCATAATAATCTATATTATCTGTATAAAATCTGATTTTATATACTGAATACCCAATTTTAATTTCCAGAAAATCAGGATTGAGTAAATAAGAAATTTTTACAAAAAAAACACCTAGTGTTTAATTATTTAATGATTTATAAGTTAGTCTTTATCTTAGATTGCATATTTATTATCAGGGAAATCAATTAATATCACACTAGCAGATTATAATTGAGAGGATATCTGTCAAATCATATTTTATTGCCAAATTTCTTAGAAGACATGTAGAAAGTAAAAGGTGACATCAAGATTTACCATTACCTACATCTCTTCAATAACCACTTAAATCCTTGCCCGTATACTGCCATATTGCAAATGATTAGTTAGATATTGGCCTCCCTTTCTGGATCCCAGACTCCTTAATGATAAACACTTCTTATCTTTGTGCTTAGCACTGAACTTCAAATATAGCAGCCTGTTGGTATGAATTTATTAGCAAAAATAAAATGAAGTGTGCATTTGAAAGTGATAAGGTCTATCAAAATGGCAAGTGGGTTAAGATATTTCTTAGGAGATATAGTAATGCAAATTATTCCATTAATCTGCTTTGTTCTCAGTAATATTGCAAAATATCCAAAGTCTTCAGCAACAACAGTAGGATTAAACACTCCAAATGATTTTTTTTTAAATGTAGCTTATAGCTGTATATTGAGATACTGTGCCTCCAAATGTCTCATCAAGCATGGATCTAGTGAAAAACTCCAGGTAAGTTACACCTGTGGGGTTACATTTTATGTATGATGCTACAGGTAAAATCTCCATCTGGAAAACCTATGGTAAAATAGTCAACCCCAAAGCATAATGAAATGCAAAGATGTCTAATAATGAGAATTCCTGCTGCCTCTACATTTTTGCTTTTAATTCATGTGCCTAGAAGTTTCCCAGGAGATCTAATTAAAATATAAAGAGCATAATAAAATTGAAATGTTTCTACAGAAATACCTTTGTTTCCTAAAACACAAAAACTTTATGGAACAATAGATTATATGCAAATTGTCAGTAAAGAAAGGCATAGTTTTCCAGCATTTATTAGACTAAGGTGGGAAGGGATTTGACTTTACTTTGGCAGTTGCAAGGTGGATCTCAAATCTAGGTCTACATGCACTTTCATAAGTAGTGACTGTTTAGTAAGACAAATGAAAGAACCATAACAATCATTATTACAGTAAAGAAAAAGTTAATCTAATTTTAAGCAATATTAAGTTTTGAGTGACATCTACTTTTTTAATAATAATTTTTAAGATAATAACAGTAAGTATTCCATAGCCGTGAAAACCTTACACTTCAAAGTGTTGCCACATCTATCATATTTGATTTCCCTAATACCCATGCAGTAAGCCTTTAAAATCTCATCCTGATCATTTTACACAATCGAGAAGGGTAGAGTGGTTTCCAACCTAGAATCCTTCAGTAAAAGATTACTTTGTCAATACTCAGCTTGAAAAGTCCTTTGAGACTTCTCTATGCTCTCAAAGGAAGAAAGCAAAACATTAACACTGAATCTGTTCTTCTAACAAGGAGAAAGAATTCACTTAAGTTAGTCCCATGTCTTCACTGACAAGGCAAGCCTCTGACTCCACTACCTTGTTCTCATTGCTTCCTTAGAAACCATGATATTGTCTATCTTCTTTTTTACTCTCATCAGGCTTTCACTCCTTCAGTATGTTTTTAATTCATCACAAGTTAATGAAAGAGGAGATGGGTCTAGTGGAAAATTACTGGGTCTTTGTTGGTGGGTGTGGTGAAAAGTCATATACATCTGTAGAGGTATAAACCTAAACCCCTAGGGCACATATATTCATGGAAAGCAACTTGACCTCAATAAATGTTATTTAAAAAAAAGACAAAACTAAATGATATGAAAGACCAAAACATAGTATCTGGGGCAAGAGGAGAGAGGAAACTATGAGTTGCAATCAACTACAAAATTCCCAAGACAGGAATATCAATAAAGGATGTTTCAGAAACTTATTTAGCTTTATCTAAAAACTTGAGTTTGGACTCAATGTTTTGGACCTGATAAAATGAATTATTGGTGATTTCATTTACTGACTTCAGAAAAACTACAGAATCATCAGAATTAGAGATAGGAGGGAGGGAACCAAGTGAGTGGCTTTAGAAAGTAAGAATGGCCCACATCAAAAAAAACAGGCAACAACAAGTGCTGGCGTGGATGTGGAGAGAAAGGAACACTCTTACACTGCTGGTGGGAATGTAAACTCGTCCAGCCACTATGGAAAG